>OY728157.1:463140623-463463123 GCA_963277665.1 Viscum album | reverse complement strand
AAATGTAAAGGAATATAAAAAAATGAATTGTAATGAAAATAGAAAAAAATAAGAATATTAAAAATAAATTGATAAAAATATAAATAATAAGTATATAAAATATAAATATCATTACTTGAGCGGGTTCATGATAATTTCCCTATATTAATGTCTAATTGGGTGATGTATGAATCAATTAGTGGAAAACAAAATAATTAATTGTAGATTAGAAAAATGACTAAAAATAATGAATAAATGTATTTAAATGGAAATGTAACCACTATACTTCGAAGGATAATTATAAATTTAGATTAAAAATATATAATTGTGGTAGATAAAGAAACCATTAGAAAATAATATATTGTATGGTATTATGAATATATTAGAAATAGAATATAAGTAGTAAGTGTCAATAATTAAATTTTATAGGTAATGAATATAATATGAAATTAATGGGAAGAATATCTAATTAAATATAAGAATTAAAAAGGAGAAAAAATTGACACCCATATAGAGAAAATAAATGATGAAAATTCCTTCCCTAAAATTCAGGTATCATAGATGTTCTTAAATATCATTATATAGATTGACTCCTTACATAGTGGTCTTATTTATTTAGAAGTACTTTGGACTTATTATAATGACCATGTGCTCCATAATGTGGGGAGGGATACATTGTGAAATAATTTAGGCTATGTATGGGAAGAAAACCAAATTATATAAAATGGGTAGTGGGAGAACCCTTTATAGTTAAAAGAGTGTGAAATATATTTAGACTCATGATGGAGGTGAAAGAAAAACATAGAATAATAGGGCTTTTAGATGATTTATGTGAGTTATATGAGGTAATGGTTTTTATAATAGTAATATAAATATAGACACCTAAAAATGTGTTCTAGAATAAATAAATATAAACATATATATTTAAATATTTAAAATTCAATCCATTCCATATTTACCTTTTTCTAGATCATATTACATTATTAAATTATTTATTATCAAAATAATATTTCTTATAAACATTAAATATATAGAAAATTACCTGAAATTAGAGTCTTGATTCAAAATATGGGATTGATTTAAAAAACTAAATATTAGAAATTTAATATTTTAATAAAAACACATATTATATGTTGATAATAATATTTTTATAATTAAATTATTTTTTTACCAATATATGATAAAATATTATTTCATATAATTTTTTATGTTTTCCAAGATTTATAATGAGATATTTAATCATCACATATTTATTAATTATATTTAATTAGTAAATTAAACATAAGGATTAAATTTTAGATAATAATATGTTAATATAACTTTGTTTATAATTATTTAAAATGACTACATTCCAAATAAAGAAAAATGAATGCATCCCACCTTTTCCTTCTAATATATAACCCGACAAGATTAAAAAAATAATTCATCATTTTTCTATATTCTCCCTCTAAATGTACACCATATTGTTTTAATCATTTATATAATTGGATTACAAATATTGGGAGGTTTGATTACTATTTTAAACTCCAAGGAAATATCTTTCTTGCATCAAGTATTTTTATTTACTTTTATTTCAATTACCATTGTATTTTACATCTTTATATTTAATATCTATTACTATAATAATAATGTTAATTACAAGTTATGTTTTATTATTATAAATTAATTAAATAAAGTATCATTCATTTAATATTTGTATAATATTTGAAACATTATATTATTATTAGAAACACATTGTTGATATAAATGTATCATTTATATTATAATATTGTATGAGACACATCCAAACATCTCATTATATTTTGGGTGTACCAGAAAATAAAAATTAACCTTACTTAGGAAACTATATGTTCCTCGGTTTTTTAATAAAAGTAACGATTTATGTAACACCTCATTTTTAATTATAATAATCATTTCATTATTAGGAAACAATATCACAATCCAAAACATTTTATTAATAGAAGTGATTAAAACAAAAAAATTAATTTTAATATATTTAATTTAGCATATCTAAATTAATTTAGGATGAAGTTTTAAGATTTTTTTTAGAAAATATTGATTTTTAATTGAATAGTAATAAATTACTGAGTTTTCAAATACTGCAATTTATTTTAATTAGATTCAGAAGTCCAATAATATTTTTTATTTGGTATTTAAGTGATGTACAATCATTTTTTTATAATAATACAATTAATTATATAATTTCCCATGAAACTTTTTCCAAAAAAACACATTTTTCAATAAACTATTTTTCATTTGGCTTTAAAAATTTATATTAAATTCAATTTACCCCAATTTTAGAAATTTATTCATCAAAATTGGATAGTATATTCATATTTATAAGTTTTAAATTTGGAAAAAAGTCTCATTTTTAGGTCATTATTTACAGTAACCATGATAAATATTTTTCACCTTAGTAATTGTAAAAATGGTAAAAACATGGAAAAAACAATGGAATAAAGTTTCAAAATCAATAAAACACTTTCATTAATTTCATTTTATAGTTCAAATTTGACCATATTCATACCATAATCATATATATGTAATTTTGGTGCTACATTACATTAATAATGACATTTATAATATTTATATTACATAAATTCCAAAATATCTCTCTCTTGATATAATTATCTCTATAATTTTTTAAATATTAATATAGGATATAATTGATTAAAAATATTTATTCAAAATATGAAATAAATTCTTTATCAGGATTTTTCTATATATTATATAATGACCATAAATACTTGCATAACCTCAACACAATTCCAATGAAAGTAGCATGAATAGTAAATAATTTCAAAAAAAATAAATTTACAATTCACCAAGAATTTTATTAGTGATCATAAAATATTGGATATGTTTTAAAGGATTATAATAGAGATTATATTTTATCTTTATGTCTTTAAATTCAAATAAAAATGAATATTTTCAGAGATGAAATTAATCATATTTTAGGAAAAATAAAATAGTATTAAATTATAAACAAATCATAAAAAAAATTAAAGAGAACATGTAGTATGAGAAATTTTAGAAAATTTCATTACCAAACAAATTTAGATCCAATTTTTACCTTATATATAAATTCATATCCCTTAATAGTTAAAGTATTGTTACCATAGTTATGGACAAAATGGGTTATCATAGTGTTAATATTAAAAAATAAGGGTTAAAATGAACTAAAAAAATTATTAAATATAATTTTTGGTTTTATTTATACCTCAAAATTATAAAATTTTAATGTGATCCATTTTAGAGCCAATTTTACAGGAAATTGTCTTAATAATTTTTTAAACATAAAAAACTTACAAGTGTGCTGCTCCCCTCAATTATAAATGGGAACCTAATCCCATTAATTATTTACACTTATTAATACATTTTATTAAAAAAACATACCAAAATATCTCCAAAAAATACATAGATATCTTATTGAGGTTATTTTATATACAAAAGTAAAAACCTAGGGTCCTCAATAATATATCCAAAAGGTCATCTCTATTTGAAAATAATTGTTTTTACAAATCTTCTAAATTTATATCTTTTTATAATTACTATAAATAGGATTTAATCATTGAAATATAATAAATATTTTAAAATAAATATATTTATATTTTATTATTATTTTGGAACAAACATTTTCCATATTTTTATATACTACAAAAATATAAAACATCACTTTTCCGTACAAACAACTTACCATCTCCACATGGCAATGTGACTCGTTTTTTGTCACCCCATAACATGTATGGATATAAATATGAAACTAATTAATAGATATGATATTTAAGAATTAATTTTTCTTCTAAAATTATAACATTATATCTAACTTCTTATAGTTTAATCTGTTAGAAAATTATAACACTGGTAGTGTGTATCTGTGAACTACCACCTCTATAATGCAATGTGATTGGTTTTTCTTTATGATTTACATGGACGATAAAAAATAATGATTCAATGAAGATATAGGATTTATAGGACATTATATATATTATTTAAATGATTATGATTATTTATCTTTCCATTTTCCATCTGTTAGAAAGCTAAAATGATATTTATGTTTACGAAATATATATCGTGTCTATGAATGGTGTAATAAATCATTATATCTACACTTTTAAGGAAGAATCAATATATGTATATAATGAATATAAATGATTTTTATATCATGATTAAAATCATATATATGATGGAACCATGATAAAGATGAAGTTGTCGAAACTAACGGATGAAAATATACATAAAAAATGAAATAGTTATCACTTAGAAATGACAATTTGTAAAAGGAACCATTATTAAATGTGAATCACCATGTTATTATAAGGTAATATATGATGTTAAAAGTATGTATATGGTTATGGTATAAAATCATAAAAAATTTATATTTATTACAATGGAGTCTAAATGTACATAAAAATCATGTTGGACTTCATGTAATTGTTTATTTCACAAGCTCATTATTATTTAGGATTTTTTTTATATTTATCTCTCTCATGGGAAACTATTTTATATTTCCATCATTAATCTACTATATTGTATTCTTGAGTATTTATATATTTAAATTAAAAAAAATTCTTTCATTTTTTCTCCCTTTATATTCTCAGGATACTAAATTAAGGTTTTTAAGGAAAACCAACTTTGTTCTTCTAATCTATTGTGAATATTTTCCTACTATTTTCAAATTTTCATCAATTTTTTTTAAATAAATTTTTAATATTATGTAAGAACTAATTAAATATTTTTTATCAATGTTATACTTTTTAAAAATAATTTTACAATAATTTTTTAAATGTGGTATTTTTTCCCTTTTTTAAAAAGTGTGTAGGGATTTATTTCATTTAAGTTACATCATATAAAAACAATGAAAGTTCATTGACTTGAAGATTATTTTTAAATTTTAAATATTTATTTATCAATAAATTAATTTATGTAATACTTGATAAATTTTTAGATTTTCTATAAGTGATTTCAAAATAAGAAAGGTGTTTCCCAAAAATAACATTCAGTGATATTTTTAAGGTATTATCATCTATGTCAACATATTTTGGTTAATATTAAACTTTAATGTGTATGTAATATTTTTATACCATTAACTATATTTTTCATTATGGATTATGATTATGTTTATTGATTGGGTAATATATTAAAACTTTATATGCTATATTTCTTATAAGAATGTTATTGTTTATTGTGTTTCACTGAATTCCTATGATAAGTGAATTAAACATTTTATGTGATGAGAGTGACCTATTATAGCCCCTTGATTCAATGGTAGGTCTCATAATTTTTTTGGGGGTATTTGGTGTATAAAATACTTATTTATATATGTTTCCTTGGAACAATGCCATGAGGTTAAGATTGTGATGTCTTACATTATGCATTCTTTCGTTATAAAAGTAGTTATTATTATCCTTATGATTATTTTTATGTCATTAATGAATTCAGTCCTCTTTTTTGGGAATTATTTATAAGTAATAATTTATTATTTTTTATCACAATAAATTTATTTATAAATTAATTATTTTATGATATCTTTTATTGTACAATTTCCCTTATTAAGCATCTGATCTCACCCTTTATCATATTTTCCTATCCCCGCGATACTAAGATGGGATCTATGATTGAAATTATTAATTTAATTGAAAAAATAACACTGTTACACCATGAATTATAATATTATATTTCATTTACTCAGATTTTATCTGATATTTGTGTTTGTATCTAGTCTCTGAAAACTACTAAACAACCCAAAAAATCAGGATGTGTCCCCCTATAAATTTTTCTATTGTAGTAAAATTACCACAAACTATAGGATATTTGAGTCAGGGTGTTACAATTTCTATCATAGGAAGCTTATTAAAAATATTGATAATTAGAATTAGTAAAATATATATTTAAGAACATATAACTATGAAAAAATAAGAGTATATATATAATTATTGGATTACATCATAATGTTTTTAGTGTGGTAAATATTATGTGGATTTAATAGAAATACATCCCTATATGGATACAACAGGTTGATGTAGTTTTGGAATATATTCATCTTGGAGTAATTACCCTGAAAAGAGTTGGTGGAGTATATCTTGGCCATTGTTCTGGGGCATTCTGATTATGTCCTTATTTCATACCAGTTTTGACTCTCCCGAGGGATATGGTTGGGTTAATTAGACTTTAAGTACAATCCATTATGAATGAGTTGAAAATATTTTTATGATTTTATAATATTCCCAATGATGCTCAAACTTTAATTAAATGATTATATATGAACAAATTTTCAATTCATTTTAGGTATTATACATAATTATTGACAATTATTTGACTTAATCTAGTGTATTCCATTAGTTATATATGGATCTTAGTTAGAGGATGGATTATTGTATCAATTCATGTAATTTATATAGGGAATTTTCTTATGGTAATGAAAATAAAGTTTAAATTGGAATTGGATATGGAGATATAGTTATGTAAATTCTAATTATATTGGTATAACTAACTCATGTTATAAATAATATCCTTTTTCATATATATCAACTTGCTGATCCATAATATGGTGTAAAAATGTTTTAACTCTTCATTAATCACCAACCTCCATCATCGAATGAGACTAAAAATATCTTTATAACTGACAAATATATATGTTCCTTAGAGAAGATTATTTTCTTTTGGATATAATGAAAGAAAGAAAAATTTCATTGGAGTTTATCGTCTCATAGGGGATTCAAATCAATAATGGAAATTGATTCAAAATACGAAGAAAGAGGAGGTAAAAATAAACATGGAGTCGAATAATTTTAAGGTCATTTTCTTAGAAAAAAATTTACCTCATGATCAATAAATGAATATAGATGTATAATTAATGTGTCTAAGAGAAAATAAAGATGAATAAATTCCATGTATGAATCCACAATTATAAGGATTTAATGGAATAATTTATAATATGTATGCAATCTAGAGAGTAATATCTAAAGTTTCTTTTATGGGATAAATACAATAATTTATAGGGAACTAGTATCCAAAACCTTGTCATCCAATGAGAACATAATATCCTATTCTCACAAGAAAGATAATGAGTTCTACATGTCTTATGAATTTTTATTAAATCAATGTAAAAAATATAGGGTTGGGGAACATTGGAAAAGGAAATAAAGAAAAAGAGTGTAAGGGAAGGGTGGAATTTCTAACTTTTAATAAATATGGAAATATATTCCATAGAACATGCTTACAACGAAAGAGAGGATTATTTATGTCTAGATATAATGGACATTGGGGTTGTGATTACAAGGTATATATATATGCAACTAATGATCAGAAATTTAATCATAAGGGTATGGTCCAGTTTATGAATAAATGTCCCAAGAATCAAAGAAAATTTTCCTCTAATATGATATGGGATAACTGACAAGATTATATGATCACTACAACTAAGGTTGATATTCATAATGACATATTAGTAGGAACATTGATCATAAAATCAAATTTAAATAATGTTTTATTTTATTTTGGATCTTTACACTCTATTATATATTCCATGTTTTCAAATAATATTAGTTATTTCATTAGAAATTTAAAAATCGAGTTATTGGGTCAATTTTCCAAGTGGAAGTCTCACTAGGAAATGGATGTTTTAGTCAGTTCGTATTATGACACCTAAACATGATCTGTTTTTATAATTTATTAGTATACATATGGTAGACATTGGTAAAAGTAGTGGTATAGATTTGATTACAAAATATAATAAATGTTTTGTAGGGTCATTGAAACATTGTGTGTGTGGGGGGGGGGGGGGGGTTAAATCAATGGTTGATGCCTACAATTTTCCAAAATTATGAAATTTTCTTCGAGTAATTTTTTATTTCATTATCAATTTTTATAAAACTCTCACAGGAAATAAAATATGAGAATGTAAACATGGAACACAATATTTACAAGGTTTTGTCTCAATATGAGAACTAACATCCTTTACATGGCCACTCTTGTGGGTCTACAGAAATGAAATATTATAATGAAGTGAATAAAAAATTGATTCAAATACCCTTATAATCTTATATACTAATAGGTATGGTTATACTAACTCCATTAAGTTTACGAATTATGTCATAGAAAAAATGATCCACCAAAAAAAGTATGAAACCTCGAAATATTATCTCTTAGAATTCATCTAAAATGTTTTTCCAATTTCTCTATTTATTTTAATCTATATGAAAATGTATGTTTAGTGCACTCATTTCTATGTCTAGAATTTCCTATCCAATATGCCTCATCGAAACTACCATTTTTATAGTTTTTATTCTATCCATTTAACAAAATCATTTTTCCTCACAAACATTTCCTCTAGACTCCATATTTCATCTTCTTTTTTAAAACTATTTGATAAATATTTTTATAATTATTTGAATGAAAAATCTATCTAGAAATTCCTTATATTCTCTTCCATCATGTAACTCTAAACAAAGACATTGTTTGAATCACTAAACAAAAACTATGTTTTTAATTCTTATTCAATACAAATAAAAATATTTGATTAGAAACTCACTTATAAAATGAATTATATAGTTTTTGGGATTTTTTATATGATTAAAATTACTAGAAAATTGATGTTTTAACCCCTTTATATAGGTTCTCCATAAGTATAAAAGTATGGAAGAATATTTATCTTTCTCACATAAATGAATTTTGTTAGATTATTATAAACATTTCTATAATAATCACAATTATTTATGAATTCTCTAGAAATTTCCCTTCTTTATCCAATTTACTTATTCTCGTACATTAAGGATATTATTGAACTATTGTTATTTTAGAATGAAATAACAAAAAAAATTAATCAAAAAATTCAGCACACTAATTTTGGATATTTAAAAAAACAACTCTATCCAGAAAATGTCAATCCAAATCTTCTTTAAGAACCACCTATTAGATGGAACATTCCATATCCAATAGAAAAACATCATTTCTAGACTATTCAGCATCTAGATAAATTTTTTCTTTGATGAATCCACATTTTCTATCTAGTCATTTTACATAAGCTTAAATTTATACATAATAAGGTCCTCCCTTATATGAAAAGATCGTTTGATGGATATCTAAATGAATGTTCATCTGATGAAATTTATTATGAATGTTAATCCAATGGTCTTCCAAATGAATAATAATCTGATGGAATTTCTTCTATAGCGAAATTTATAAATTTACAAAAAACATATTTCCTATTTTTTTTATTAAAATCAAACTTTTTCGTATGAAAAAACAACCAGATAAGATTCCTCTTTTTAAATTTTTTCTTTCCCTTGACTAACTAAAGATGGTTGACAATATTTTTTCAACTTCTAAATATTTTTTCATATAAAAATTCTTCATCCGGTGTACTACATAGATTTCTCATTTGGATTTCATAGTTTGATTTTGAATACATATTGATATCTGAATTCTTATTCCACTTTTTGTTTCTTTATTCATTTTATGAAGCGACAAAAACTCTTGGAAAAAAGAAAATAAATCCTTATGTATGATTAGGTTTTTTTGATGATCAAAATTTTTTCATCCAAAATCTTCTAGATAAATTCACATGTAGAATACCATTAAATTATAGTCTCAATACATTTATACAAAAACATCATGTAGTGAGTTTATCTTATAAATATATTTTGTTGTATATATTATTTATATTATTAAATTTTTTCAGAACATTTTTTACCATTTATATTTAATGTAACTTCTTCAAACATCTATAAAATATATTTTTGGAATCTCAAATTTGGTTAATTAGATGAAAATGTAAAATATTATACAAATACTCATTACCAAAACTCCTTATATATTATTTTTCAAGAAGGTGTCTTCGGAAATGTTTTTCAAGATCAAAAAAATTTAGGTTCACTTTTTTCTTCAAAAAAGAACATATTGAATCATGATTTCTTTGGGATGTGTAAAATTGGATCGAAAAATATATCATCATTTGAATTTTTTAGAAAATTATTTCCAAAAGTTAAAAAAAAACTTCCAAATTTCTAAATGTTTCACTTTCTTCTCTACCAAAAACATTATAATTTTTTTTATCAAAAATATTTCAGTACCTTTCTCCCAAAAAATTCAACGAAAAATTCATAACAAACTTTCTACAACATGTTTAACACTAAAATTATTTAATAAAATTAATTTGTTAAAAAAATTGATAGAATTTTATTTGAAAAGATATTAAATATTTTCCTTTGGATATGTTTGAAACATTTTTTAATAAAAAATTTAACACATCATTTTCAAAACTCTGAATTTTTCAAACACATTTTTTATAATCACATTTTTTAATTGTTACAAAACCAAAACCTTAATCCTAGAGAAGGTATTACACCACATACATGATAATGTTTTCATGGGACATCCCATAGGGTCCTGTACTATGACTACCCCAAGCCTGCCTTCAATAGGTCACAGGTGGGTGACTAGCACTAAGTAGGAATATCCCACAAATGGGAGGCATTATCCTAAAAAACCAATACACATGAACACATCTCCAAGCCAAAAATTTGGTAATGTAAAAACATTTAGTAAACAATGCATGAAAACTAATATATCCCACAACTAGAGTACAACAATGAATGTACTATAATGTAAACAGGGCCAAATAAAATTCTACCAAAAATTGTATGTAACCAAAATTCCAACATGTAATAAAAGAGGTACTTGGACTACTGTCGGAAAAGCCACAGGAACACACCTCTGTTTGTTCGGTCTCACAAAACACAGCATGGTTCTAGTCAGCCTATGACTCCATTGAAAGGTTGATTTTCTACACAAGACATGAACCATGCATGAAAATAATGTTTATGGTTGAGTATAACAATACTTAGAAGTACACCCCAAAACCACAAAGAAATGAAACATAGAAATACTATAAAGGAAACTAATGTTAGTTGTACACAGGTATAAGTCAACAACACAAATAACAAGAACATATAGATATACTAAATCCAAGAAACAAACTCTAGAGGGAATCTAAAACCAATTTATAGCTATAGGATTTTTCTTTAACCATTTTCATTATGGGATAACTCACTCCTCATACCATGATATCATTGGAGACACTCATTGTAACAACCCAAACAGCTATGAATAAAATTACCCCGTTTTATTTATATAAATGACTTATGGATTTAGAAAAAAGTTAAATGATTTTTTATTATTATTTCCAATTGGATTTCAAATTACCTGTAAGTATAATTACTGTTGATAATATATCCACTGAACAATGACAACTGGACTAGTACAAATATAGGGTTTTAAAAAATCCTTTTGGCATAGACAATGGAAGTAATGGCCTCATCCTGTAGGATTGTACCTTATGATTCCAATTTATTAGAGATTATGAGGGAGATATAATTTATATGATTTTCTATAGACCAAGCCCAATCTAATATCCAAAAACATAATCATGATTGAAGTTGTTAACGTGAGAAGATCAAGGTCAGCAAGATTACGACCCAAACCATATTCATTGAATAACCCCATGAAAGCCCCGCTATCACACACCTTAAAATTTGGGATTATGATGGTGTAATAAAGGGATATGTATTAAGACCCTATCAATAATATTATGAACATTTTTTTAATAGAACAAGGAATAAAGTTTCTTCCTATTGTTGTTACTTTATAAATCCCAAACAACGTTTTTGGTTAATTTTCAAATTCAATTAAAAAATCTATTTGGAAAAAATTAATTATTTATTTGAAATATTTAATATTTTATTAAAATATTATGATTAAAATAATTTTATTAAATTTAAATAATAATCTAATTTTTATGAAGTCAAATGTAATTTTTAGTAGGTTTAAAAAAATTATTTTAAAAAAACATGCCATTTTCAATAAATTTCAATTTTTATTTTAATAGTGAAAATTAACATATTTAAAAAATTACTTAGATAAAATTAATATTATTTTTGGAATCAGAATATTGAAATTATCCGCTGTTGAATTTTTCCTAATTTTTTGAGATAATCGAATTTTTGGGTAAAAATTATGTTCTGTATAAATATACAGTGAGTTTTATGACATCATAAGGGAGAAATAATGATGTAATAAATACCATAAAATTTATATTCAGAAAAATATATGTTTTTAATATTAAATAATTTTATTTTAAGGTTATTTTATTTAATTTATAATTATTTAGTGAATTCTAAAAGACTTATAATATATTTTATGATTTTAAAATCATTTCGTTGAATGTGTGACTAAACTCCACATAAGAAAGGGAAATATTTTATCATATAAAACCATTATATTCATAAAATAATTTATACAACTCCCCTTTTTTGGAAACCATGGAATTTTTTGTGATTCTGAACATTTTATTATGTAGTGTCCAAAACCAAAAATATAAAGTAACCCCCCTCTTTTCTTATATTAACTCACCCAAAATCCCATTTATCTTCACTAAAAATACTTGAAGCTAAGAAAACATATTCTATATACTCCATATATTCTTCCTATGGTGAACTAAAGCTCCTAAGAAGCTTCTCTTAAGCCTTTGTAGTTACACATCCATGTAAGGGATTTCTCTCCCCAAATTTGAATTCAAGAACATTCTTTGAGATTACTTATTTTAATTTTAATTTAATGTATTTAAATTAATTTGTAATCATTAACATACAATAAAATTTATGTCATTTGTATTATGGATAATTTATTCCCCCTAATTTTTACTATTATATAATTTGTTACTATACCGAAATTCAGTAAGGGATTTCCATCTTCTCATTTCCATTCAAGCAATTCATTTATGTTATTCTTCTTAAATTAAATTTTCATATATTGGGATATAATGTTCCATGATTCCCATAATTTCCATTTTATTTATAAATGAGGGTATATTCGTTTCACTCTCATTAACCCCCCCATGATATTTTATATACACCTATTACCATGCCAAAATTTCGTTGGGGTTCTTTTTAATTTTCTTCTTACTTTATGGTCATTAATTATGTTATACCATTTATTTAAAATTACATATGTTTTCAGATGTCATTAAATGTCCCTATTACTATAAATTTCATTTTCAAATCACTAGGTAACACTTTCTCTCTCAAATAAGCATTTTATGAATTTATATATGATGTCGTTAGGCTCCCGAAATTGAACTATGATTTTTTCATGCCAAAAACACTGTGTAGTAAATACCATACCCATTTATCTATCAAGGGTATTAAAATTTATTCACATATACATATTTATTATGGATATATATGTATGAATTACATTTCATTTATTTTGGAATAAACTATGTTGATTAATGAATCCATATTGTATGATCTATATGGAACACTCAAGCATGAAAATAAAATGATTATGAAGGGTGAACCCTTATAGCACTTCAATGCATTGATTAATGTTTAGTATCATTAGTCATCATGTGAAATTGTATTTAAATCATGATCCTTTATGTGAAATGAGACTTGAACCATGCTCCTTCATGTGCAATAAGATCTGAATCATGATCCTCTATGTGAAATACGCCTCAACTCATGCTAATATCATGTTGTATGTTGTTTCCAGAATTCCAATGTTATGATTATCATGATATATCAGGCATTTTTATTCATGTTACTTTTATGTTCCATTGAAATACCTATTGTGTAACATGTATTTTATTCCCCGTGTTATGACTTTTTTACTCCCCTACCAGGCTTTATAGATAACCCATTTCTTATGTATTTCCTCAGGTTATCCCATGTAGTGTTATGTGTGAAGGAATTCTATGGTCAGGTAAAAGAATATATCAATAATGATTTTAATTTGAATGTTTTAATTTGTTATTCATTGTATTTAATTTACCAAAAAAATAGACTTATCGATCATCTGAGTTGTATTAAGTTTAATTTTATATAATAAATCATGTTTAAATATAAAATAAAGACAAGGTTTATTATAGTTTGTATCAGAGGATGAGTTAAGTTAATTTTGGGATTAGGATAATAAAACCCTTGTGAATTCCCTTAGGGATATGAATAAGAGTAATAAAACATCCCTAAAATTTGGTAAGTATATAGTAAGTGGTTTATCATGAAAATAAATCTCTGTCTGGATACTACAAGTGGATGTAGTTCGAGAATAGATGTACCTAGGAGTAACAACCCCAACATGATGTTTTGGGATTGAATCAGGGTATCCTTGTATATGAAAATGTCATTACTGTAGACCTTGTTCGACAGGCTCGTGGGATATTCTTTGGTAAATTCATAATCTCATTACAAACCATTATTATCGGAAAAATTCTCATAAGAATATATGTTAGGAAGTAGATCATGGATGAAATAGAATGAATCTTAGAAACTCTTATGTTAAGGAGATAAATGTACGTTATAAGTTATCACTTTAATGTCATTGGTTACCCCTTTATGTTTTTAGCTATCAAAGATACTCCTATACACTTTTTCTATTTATTATATCTAAAGGTCAGAAATATGAGGAATCAAGCTAACCACTGATGCAAAGAATAGTATGAGGATTTCCCCAATGAGATTCCCAACCTAATGGGAGTGAGAATCCCAAAATATTTCTAGATACTCTCTTAGTTCACTCATTTTTCAAATAGAAACTTATACCAGGAGGATAATCCCCCCACCCCCAATAGAGAGAAACCTGTAGTTGGGAGCTTCATGTAAAAAAAGACCTCTTACTCAAAATTGATCATTTGATCCCATAATTGTGGAGAAATAGATCAATTCCATTTAAAATATATTCTCTATACTTAAGTGCTCTGAACAAGAGATGGTTCTTCAGGTTGTTTATCATATGGATGGTTAAGCAGATTAGTTGTGGACATTGATCAATAATAAAAATATTGAGGAATAGAATGAAGCAATGGAGTGGAAGGAATTTTGGAAAAAAAATCGATAAATATATTCCCTCCACCCTATATCCTAAAATTGAATGATATTTCATTGCACTCAATAAAAATGATGTAGAATATGTTTGCGAAAATGAGGAAAAATTTATAATACATGTATGATATGCATCCAATTTTTTCTTACACCTGAAAGAAAGGTTCACCACTTATTTTGTGGGATAAAGCATAACCTATAAAAAGACATGGAAATTAATTTCTTTGATATCTAAGTGGAAATTGTATGATGTTCCCTTAAATTTGAGATTGATATCAGTGAATCGCATTTTTATCATAAAGAAAAGAAGCAGAAATAGGACTTTAATTATGGTGGTCCAATTGATAAATACAATAGTGCTAATAAATTTTAGCATCCCACTATTCAATGGTGCGGGAAGAAGCACCTATAAAATTCTTAAGGGGATTAATAAATTTATATTGATTCAAAAGAGATGGGTAACTATATAATAATTGCTGATAGGAGGAACATACGAATTTTATAGAGGAAAGGAACACTCTGGCTGAACCTCAATGTGTTGCTTATTTCTACAACGAGAAATAACCAAGGCACTTTTCAAACCAGTGCCCTAAGAGAAGGGTTTTTAGAGCCAACCAAAAAACTCCAAGGAAGTAAGGGTGAGATTTTTCCATAACAACCATCAAAGTGAATATTGACAATGAAGTGGTGATAGGTACAATAGTTATTCATTCAATAATATTGAACATACATTTTTATTATGGTTCTACGTATTCCTTTATATAGTGAAAGTTTAGTATAAATATTATAAAACTACTCCAAATCATGGAATTATGGATGTCGATGAAAATGGAAAGTGGGAAAATTATTGCATCCCATGTATATATATCCACCCCCTCCCACAATTTGTGGATTAAAATTTCTGAAGAACCTTGTCATAAATACCTTGGGGGGATTTGATGAAATTCTGGGCATGGATTGGATTTCCCAATATAAGGAAAACCTAAATTGTCCTTGGAAGGAAATCACTCTCCATATGGTGAATTGACCCATGATTCTATACAAGTGCAAGGAGGAGTATGAATCTTATTTTGCACCATCATCTCAAGAATGGATATTATTTCCCTATAAGAAAGTGTATCTCTCTAAAATGATTGTGTATAAGGAAATAACTATTCTCAAAGACAAGCATATTTCAAGGGAATACCCTGATGTACTTCTTAAAGAATTTTGTGGTGTTCCCACTAGCCTATAGTTTCAATTTTTAATCTATATTATACCCATGGAATTTCCAATAGCCATGTCTCAATACAGGATGGTTGTTTTGGAACATGAGGTACTGAAGAAACAACTACAGAAGAATATGGATAAAGGGTTTATGTGTGCAAGTGATTCACCATGGAGTGCATCAGTCCTCTTCATCAAGAAGAAGGATTGATCGATGCGCCTTTTCATTTATTATCATGAGCTCAAAAAATAAAGATAAATAAAAGTATCCTTTTCCATGAATTGATGAATTGTTTGATAAGATACATGGAGCTTAATACTTCCCCAAGGGGGATTTGTAGTCTTGATATTACCGAGTAAGGGTGAAGAAAGAGGGTATCTTCAAGACTACATTTCGTATAATGTAAAGGCATTATGAGTTCATAGTAATGCCATTAAGACTCACTGATTCTATAGAAATTTACTTGGTCACGAAGAATATATTATTTAGAGATCACATCAAAAAATTTGTTCTAGTATTCATTGATGACATTCTAATATTCTATAAAACCAAGGAGGAGCATGAGTATCACCTAAGAACTGTGATTAAGACCTTACTAAAAGATAAGATCAATGGAATATACAAGAAGTGGGAGTTCTAATTGAAGGAAGTCTCATTATTGGGTAACATCATCACACGCAATGGGATATATGTAGATCCTTCAAAGATAAAAAAATTGATGGTTGGCCGAATCCAATATATGTGATATATATCAATACCATCCTTGGGTTAGATGGATATAATCTACGATTTGTGACAAATTTCTCACGATTTTAAAACCCTCATACTGAGCTAATTAGGAATGAATTCAAATGTTCTTGGAATGATGAATGTGTGGAAATACTCATAGAGTTGAAAAGGAGGCTTATCACTGTTTGTGTGCTCACACTACCCACATGTGGGGAACTTTTCATGTTTTTCAACAATGCTTCAAAGAATAGATTGTTGTGTTTGTTGATGAAAAATGAAAAATTCCTTGCCCATGACTCATTGATGTTGAAAATTCTCAAGAAAAACTATCCGACACATGACCTAGAGTTAGAAGCTATGATATTTTCATTAAAACTCTTACAGCACTATCTATTTTGGGAGAAGTGTGAAATATATACTGATCATAAATGTCTCAAATATATATTAACATAGAAATATATTAATATAAACTGAAAAATATGGTTAGATATCATAAATGATTATGACTGGTCCATCCACTACCATCCTAAGAAAGCGATCAAGGTGGAAGATGCTCTATGTAGAAAGAACCCATCAACTCTATCATTAATGATAATAAAGAAGGATCCAATCATATTAGTCTTAAATAATTTAGACATAGTAATCATAATGAAAGTAATATAATCAATCCTTCCACATATTATTTCTGAAACACCACTTTTAGAAAGGTTAAAGGATGCAAAACATATGATGTGAAAATTCAAAATAATGTTTAAACTATCTAAAAAGCGAAATACTTAGAGTTCAGTGTTAATGAAGACAAAATTGTAAGATTTGGGTCAATAATATGTGTTCCATCAAATCTTGAGTTAAATAAATAACTTTTAGATGATGCACATAGTTTTACTTTCTCCATTCACAAAGGAAACACAATGATTTACCAAGATCTTTGAGAGCACTATTGATGGTATAACATGAATAAGGATATCACTAAATATACATCAATGTTCATGGTATGTCTAAAAGTGATGGATGAATGGTAGTGGTCTACAAGGATGTTGAAACCGTTACCCATACCAAAATGGATATGGGAAAACATCACCATGGACATTATCACTGAACTTCCAATGACCTCCATTGAAAACAATGATACATGAGATTTTGTGGATATTCTTACAAATATTTCACAGTTCATTATGATTCTGGTGGATTTCTCACTAGATCAACTGGCATGGATATACAATAGAGAAATGGTAAGGCAACATGGAGTACCACTATCGATTGTGTCTGATTAACATCCCCGATTCACCTCTATGTTTTAGAATAGTCCCCAACATGCTCCAAACAATGAGTTAAATTTCAGTATGCTTATCACCCTCAAATTGATGGCCAATATAATTGGACTATCCAAAAACATGAGGAAATATTAAAAACTTTATCAATGGACTTCAATATCATATGGTACCAACATCTTCCTTAATTGGAGTTCTATTACAACAACATTGTCCACTTAGGAATCCAAATGGACCCTTATGAAGCCCTTTATGGAAAGAGGTGAAGAGAACCAACATGTGTGGAGAAAGTTAGGGAAAAAACTCCTAGGTCCTAAAATGGTTAAATAAATAGTGGATAAGTTTAAGACCATCTAGCATCACATCAAAGCTACTCAGAGACGAAAAAAGAGATATGCTGCAATTGTCGACATGACCTAGAGTTCAATGTTAGAGACATGGTATTCCTCAAATATCTTCATGGAATAGAGTTATGTGATTTGGGAATAAGGGGAAGAATATTCCAAGGTACATCAGCCCTTTTTAGGTCCTTGATCACATCAGAGTAGTGGACTATCAACTAGAACTCCCACCAAACATGTCCCAAGTACATGATATATTCCATGTATCCCTATTATGGAATTACATCCCAAACCCATCACATGTACTCAATCTATAGGAGCTACCATTATAGAATGACCTTTATAATGAGGTGTAACCAATGAAGATCTTATATCATAGAGAATTTTTTATGAAATAATACAATTACCCTCATCAAGGTGTTTTGGAGAAACCAAAATATTGACGAAGCAATGTGGGAACTAGAGGAGGTGATGAAGTAGATTTATCCTCATCTATTTTATCATGGGAACCATAAATTTTGAAGGAAAAATTATTTATGGGGGGAAGTTTGTAATGACCCAAAATTTTATGAATAAAATTCATATTTTTGTTTTATTTAAATGTCTTATGGATAAAGAAAACACATGTACTTATTTTTTATTATTATATACAATTGAATTTTAAATGACTGTTAATTATCCAAACCGTTGATAATATAGTTGTTGAACAGTGGTCACATTACCAGTATAAATATAGGGATTCAACAAATATTTTTGACACAGAAAAAGGAAGTGATGGTCTCATATTGTAGGATTATACCTTATAACGTCCATTTTAAGTGATTATAATGGAGATATAATTTTATGTCTTTTCCCTATACCAATCCCAATGTGATATCCAATAATTTAAGCATGAGTGAAACCTTTTATGAAAGAAGTTCAAGCTTATCGAGACCACAACCAACACCATGTTCACCGAAAATACCCATGAAATTCCCATCATCTCATGCCTTACTCTTAGGTATTATGTTGGTGTAATAAATGGATATTTATCAAGGCCATAGAAATAATACTATGTAAATTATTATTTATTTAATAATGAATATATTTTTTTCCTATTATTGTTACTTTTTAAAGCACAACAATATTTTTGATTAATATTCAACCTAAAATAAGAAATATTTTTTGATTAATTAATGGATTTTATGAAATAAAGAATATTTTAATTAAATATTTTCACTAAATTAATTTTATTATTCTTAAATAATCAAATAATTTTCAAGATGTCAAATGTAATTTCTATTTGGGTTCAAAATATTTAATTGTAAAAAAACCTATAATTTTTAATAAATCTTAGTTTTTATATTAAAGGTTAAAATTAATATATTTCAAAAATTATTTATATAAAAGGATTATTATTTTTTTGAATCAGGATGTTGAAATTATCCAAGAGTGAATTTTTCATAATTTTCTTAAAAAATCAACTTTTTGGAAATAATTAAATATCGTATAATTATATGGTGTGTTTTCTGACATCATAATGACTCAATAATAATTTAGTAAATACAATAAAAGGAATATATATACAAATACATTTTTCCCTCTAAAATAATATAATTTTAGGTTTATTTGATTTTTTTATAATGACATAGTGAATCCTCTAAAACATATAATATATTTTACGATTTTAAAATCATTTTTATGAATGTGTAACTCACCTACACATGAGAAAGTGAAATATTTTATTATATTCAGAACCTGGACACATAGAATAATGTATACCACTCATATTTTCTAGAAACCATGGGAAAAATCCATGTGATGGTTTGTGGTTTTTAATATTTTATTCTGTAGCGTCCAAAACAAAAATAATAAATTAATCCCCATCCTTTCCTATGTAAACTCATTCATGATTCCATTTATCCTCACTCAAACTCCTTGAATATAGTCCAACCACTTCTCTCTACTCTCTAGAGTCCTCTTAAGGTGCGACTTTAGATCCACTCATCCAAGTAAGGGATTTCTCTCCTAACCTTTGAATTTAAGAACCTTCTTAGAGATTAGTTCTCTTAATTTCAATTGTTTGTATATCAATTAATTTTTACTCATTAAATTACTATAAAATTATTGTTATTTGTATTATGGATCATTTATACCCCTTCATTTTGGCCCTTACATAAGCCGTTACTATGCCAAAATTCTATAATGGATTTCTATCTTCTCATTTCCATTAAAGCACTTATTTTATATTATTCTTCATAAATTCCATTTTTATATGTTGGGATATGATGTTCCATGATTTTATTACTTTTAATTTTATTTATAAGTTATGGGATATTTATTTCACTTTCATTAATCCCCCTTCTGATCCTTTATTTACACCCATTACCATACTGAAATTTTGTAAGGGATCCTTCTCGTTCTCCTCTTACATCAAGACACTTTATTATGTTATGAATTATATTTCTAATTAATTAGGATGGCGAATTTTATTCCATGTCCCTATTACTATCAATTTTATGTCTAAATGATTATATTTCCTTTTATCTCTCATTAATGAATTTTATGAATTTCTATATGATGCCCTTATGCTGCCAAAATTACACTATGATTTTTCAATGCCAAAATAATTGTGTAGGTAATAAAATAATAATTTCTATATAAAGGTAATTCACCATTATAAACATATACTTATTCATTTTTATCAATATTTAGGTATTCTATATTTTCTTTGATCTTGGTAGAAACTATGATTATTAATGAATGCATGATGTATGATCTATGTGGAACACTTAAGTAGGAAAATGAAATGATTATGAAGGGTGAACCCCGATATCCCTCAAATGCATTGGGTAATGTTTAGTATCATGATACTTAATTTGAAATGCGATTTGACTCATGATACTTTATGTGAAATTACCTTTGAGTCATGATCCTTCATGTGCAACCAGCTCTGACTCATTCTCCTCCGTGTGCAATGAGAATTGACTCATGCTAATATCATGATGTATCTTGTTTCCACATTTCCCATGTTATGGTAATCATGCTATATTATTCCTTATTATTCATGTTCCATTTATGTTCCATTGATATTACTATTTTCTAATAGGTTTTCTATTCCTAATGTTATGCATTTTTTATTCCCTTACAGGGATTTATAGATCACCTCTTTCGTATGTATGTCCCTAAGTTATCCAATGCAGTGTTAAGTATGAAGGAATGTCATGGTCATGTAAATGATTCTTTCAATAAAGATATAGGTCTTCATGTTTTATGTTGTTATATAATGTACCTTATTTCTCAAATACACTTGACCTCTCTATCTTCTGAGTTGTATTAAGTTCAATGTAATGTAATAAATCATGTTTTAATAAGGAATAAAGAGTAGGGTTTTTATACTAATGAAGCGGTCTAGCTCATTTGGGCTTCGCCTGACGAGAAAATATTGGTCATGGAAGACTATTATACATAGAGAGGTGATCATTCCTAGACAACTTGGGGGATACAATATACCCAATATGGATTAACACACAACATAAAGGATCCTTCCCAAACACACTGGAGAATACCACTAAACCTACTGAGGAGGACCAATAGATGGAGGACCAACACCTTGCTCTTGGTGGTTATGTTGATTCAATAAAACTCTACTATGCGTGATATAGGATTTTACTCCATTCCCATAGAAGGATACCATACTCTATCTGGGACTCAGCCTCTAGAAGGGATTACAATCTAGTGATGTGGACATAATGTCATACTAAACCCTAATATAAAGGACTAAGGGAACTCTCTCAACCTATAATGGTTCAAACTAAAATCTCATCACCGGTCTCAAAATGACCATCTCAATGTCAGGGGTTCAATTCCATAGATGTCTTATTGGTTGGACATTGCGTTTAGATGTTATGGCTATTTGATGTTTAAAATGGGGTCACTAAGCTTGTGGACTGACCGTACAATCAAACGCCATGCAGAATAACCACCATAGACCGAATGTGCTGGTTGATGATGATGGCTGAACATCCACAGTCGTGTCAATCACTATGTTATCCCAATAACAATATGATATGTCATGACTCATGGAGAACCATGGTGTGGCTCCACCCTAGTCACCCCATGTGAGGAATGAGTCCATCCCAACCCAACTCTCCCATTCCCACTCAGCCCGACCCAGTTGGTTCAGCCCACCTGACCTAACCCACATTGCCTAGACTGATTACGCACGGGCGGCCTGGGCCGCTGCACATGTCCCACCTAGTAGCATCCCATGTGGACTCCGATATTCACTGTGGTTTCAAATCCGACATGGTTCCATGGCCACCAACCACACAGTCTCTGGCCGTGTCCCATGTATCCAATTTCATAGTCCCCTTCCACTAGCCCGTTCAGCTCAAACGCGACTGTACTACCTGTGGAACTGGCCACCTCTTCCAGTTGCTTCGTGCTACCACTGTGCACCGGCCACCAACGCCTCATCATCCGTGAGCTGAAAATCCTCCAAGGATGCCCAAAATTTGAAATCGTCATAGATATGGGTTCCTTGTGTCCTGATCTATACTAATTCTTCCTCTTTTTCCAAATTTCCTACAATCTGGGATCCTGATCACATTCAGAGCCTCCCAGAAGGGTTGATCTATGACCACATGGATCCAATGACATAGAACATGAAGAATGTAGGGAGAAAAGAACAAAGAGAAAACTTGAGGATAGAAACTCGGCCTTTTTTCATGTCAAACTCAATACATTTCTAATAGAATGTAAAAGAAAGAGGAATAAAGGTCAATATCTTGATAATATCGCTTATAATATCCCATCCCACAACAATGATTGACCCATAGGAGTATTTTTTTGGTGATTTTCCCATTTTCATCATTAAATTAAATAATGGTAAAAAAATAAAAACAATACACCATACCTTGATTTGGTTCGATCATTGATAAAGAATAAAGCATTGTTTTGATCAATTTTATGGTTTGTTGAATCTGAGGTGTGTCGTTCGATCAATTTTTTGGCGTTCAAAAATGATTTCTCAAGAGGTTCATTCTCTATTCCTCTAGAAAAATTATAGGGTTATGATGTAACCCTAAATTTTTGATAAAGACTTAATAAAAATAAATTCATTGCATCAAAAATAATTTCTTTATTAAATTATTTTATTTACAATTATGCCCTCGATGATTTTTTCTATAGAAGACCCACGCCAACTAAAGTTAAGTCAATCAATGGGTAAAGACACCATTTTGATCTCAATGGTGCCCTCAGATTTCTAATCTAGGCTCCCATTTAAGAGTCATTTTAATTTTTCAAGAAACATGTGCCCACATATTATTAAAAAGATTAATATTTTTCAAACAGTTGTTCCTGGAACACCGTGTATTAGAATCACACATTGTCTTAGTGCTTGGTCATGAAATCAATTCATATAATATCTAAAAATAATACATGGAAAATATAAGATGTTACATTGTCCCCACCTTGGGGATTTACAATTCCGAAAGGAAAAAAAGGGATACTCAAACAGATGAGGGTACTAATTGTGAATCTAAGCCTCCTACTCCAATGTACTCCCTGGGAGATTCCTATGATACCATTGGACACACACTAATGGAATTTATCACCCAAGAAGTATCCTCTCTGGATGATCCTTGATCTCTACCGGGGTAATCAACAAAATTTTCCCCATACTCGGTGTTCATCTTTCCCCATTTGATGATGTTTGATGGGTCATTCACATACCTTTTCATCTACAACCCATGCAATATGTCACATAACTGCTCTAACAATGGAGGTCGAGAAAATTAGTAATCCACCTCTCCAAATTTACATAGTATTTGTAATGTGTAAGTGATCCTCATAGATTGCTTTCTGCACCTACTAAATCTATTTAATCTTGGTGAAGGTGAAACATGAATGAAAACATGTCCTCCTTACTCAAACTCTAAAGGCCTTTGTTTCCTATCATCATAAGAATTATGACAGCTATGTGAAGTGTTCATCCAAACCCGAATGATATTCACCTTCTATGTAGTAGTTTACACCAATTTTGGGGCCCATGAGTGCAGACTCTTATAGAAATGTCCATCAAAGTGGTGACATGAAGGGTCTCTCATGTGAGGCCTCAAATGGTTCCATACCAATTGTGTAATGATAGCTATTGTTGTGTACAAACTCCACTAGTGATATGAAATCCTCCCAACTACAACAAATGTCTAACATGCAAGCCTGAATCATGTCCTCTAGAACCTGAATGGTCTTCTCAGTATGGTCGTTCGTCTGTGGGTGGAACAATATACTCAAGTATAACTCGGTCTCAAACACCTCTTGTAATCCCTTCCATAACTAGGATGTAAAGAAAGATTCACAATATGAAACTATCATCGATGGAACTCCATGGAGGAGAACTATTCCTACACTTTGAATTGACATAATCTATCTACTGGACTCTAATATCAGATAGCTAAGAAGTGGTCCAACATGGTGAGTCATTTAATGATCACTGAGATGAAATCATGTCCCCTAGATGTTTATAGAAAACCCATCATTAATTCCATTGATATCCCACCCCACATCCATTCTAATAGCATGAGGGGTTGAGCCAAACCAGCTGGAACCTGGTGCTTTACCTTCACCTACTAACAAGTAAGTAGTCGAGAGACAAACTATACAACTCCCTTATTCATTCCTATCCACCAAAACTAACATTGGAGGTCTTGGTACATATTTTCCTCAACTGGATATACTGTTAAAGGGGATGCATAAATTTCCCTGAAGACCTCCTCCTGTAACTCCACTGGTACTACTATACGTTCTCTGAAAATACCGACGTGCTCCCCACCTTTAGAATCTCTATAAAGAGAATTCCCTATGAAAATATGAGCATGTAAGGTCTTGGAGTTAGTATCCCCAAGCTGTACATATTTGACTCACTGTAAGAGTGGAGGGGTGACAACCATGGACTGGAGGTAAGCATCTTCTTCTCTATCCACATAGAATAACTGCAAAGAGGATAAGTGTTCCAACGCTTCATTTAGAAACTGTGAACTGTATCTCTTACTGAGATCTTCATCCAACACATCCCCTTCCCATGAGTATAGAAAACATCAAATTCATAGTCATGGAGGAACTCTATCCATCACCTATGTCTCAATTTCATATCCTTTTTTGAGAAGATATACTAGAGACACATGTGATCAAAGTTGATGATAAACTATTTGCCCATCATGTAGTGTATCCAAATATTCCCTGAGAAAACTAACGATGCTAACTCAAGATCATGGTTTGCGTAGTTATACCTATGTAGTATAAACTAATATGAACCATATGAAATCACTTATTTCATCTTCATTATGGAACACCAAAGTGTGGTTCCTGATGCATCGTAGAAAACTACATACTCGACACCCTCATCTAGGAATATCAAGATTTAAGCACTCATCAATATCTACCTCAACTACTAAAAACTTTCCTAGAACTTTTAAATTCACATGAAACACTACCACTGTAACACCCCGAGATTTTATGAAAAATATTCTTTTTAATTTCATTAATGTCTTGTGTTGTACGCTACACCAAAAGGAGATTTCATAACACAGATCCTTGACTTTCCTTGCATTACACGCAATCACGACCTTCCTCGTTAGTGTGTGTAGTACACAATACCGAGTTTCACTAAACAATGATATGCTATTAATATATTATTAAAACTAGCCGTTATGAATAGTAATAATAACTTTTTGAAATTTTTTAAATTTTATTTTTCAAAATGGAATTCATTTTTGGATTCGGAATATCGAAATTAGCTTAGGGTGAAATTTTGGTACTTTTTGGATAACTTTCATATTCAAATGAATAGTGAAAATTACTAAATTTTAATTAAAAACAACTTTTTAAATAATAATAATTAATAGTGATAAATTATTCATTTTAGTGGCTTTAAAGTATATTTAGAATATATTTTTACAATTTAATACAATGTTGGTCATTGGATGTAATTTCACATTTAAACCAGACATAAACAAGTGTCAATCTTTTGATAGTTATTATCTCTTAAAAACACACTATTTGTTTTGACGACGGGAATTAATTTTTAAATTTATTAATGTAACTGATATGTTTTGAATTTGTTAAAATAGAAATAATTTTTTAATTCAGAATATAAAATATAGCTTAGGCCTAATTTTTTGTATTTTTCTGGAAACTTTCATTTTTTGATGTATAGTGAAACCACTAAGTGGTAGTTAAAAAAACTGAATTTTTCATAAAACTTAATTTTACCGCTTCTGTGAGTGGAATTTTCAAAATATGAGAGACACGGTTAATATCAAGGACTAAAATGTGGTTCAATGAGATTAAAATAATTTTTGGTGAATAGTAACTTTTGACTTTTTTTACCACGGTTAAAAGTAAATAGGGTAATTAAGGGTAAAAATGATATTATTATTACCCTAACACATGTCCTAATTCTATTGGATAAGTTTAATTCGACCAAAAACAACCTTAGGAATAAAATATGACCATTTAAGCCCACTTGGATTAGATTAGGACATTTATTATTAATTTATTTAAAGAAGGGTTAAAATAGTTAAAATCAAAGTTTAATAAGTAAATCATTTTTAATATAGGGTTATACATAAGATAAATTCAACTATAAATATTCATTAGAAAGCTAAAAATATTTCCTACATAATGATATTTTATTTGTTATTTTTAGACATTAAATAATTTAATTTATTTGTGATACAACGATGATGAAGTAATTAACATATTAATGAAATATTGACATAATTGATGTTATAAATACCCAAATGAATGTAATTTGAGACATTTTTTGAATTAAAATAATTTTATAGGTTAATATGACATGTTAGTATTTATTTTATTAACATTTTTCTAACTAATAATTCTGTTATGAGTTCTAAAAAAATCAATTACCAAATAGTGTCAAAATTGACATAAAATAGTTTTTAAAACAAATATTATATTATTAATTGTTATTTTATTATTAAAAATCTAAGGTTCAGACAAATTACTTAGATAAGGTTATATATATTAATAATAAATAACTTGGGGTTCTTTTGTCTTGTTATAGTAAGTTTATTAACCTTATATTGTAAGAACAAAAAAAGACATGGTAAAAGTAAAATTATCTATCTTAAAGTTAAAACTAAATGATAAGGTTAAAATAGTAAACTAAACTTGTCCAAATTCTATTTGATGATAGGATTTCGACCCATACCCACCTTAGCTTCGAAATAACTCAATTTCGAACTATTAAAAACCGAATTTGACTTTATAATAAAATAATATTTTTAGTTATTCCAAAGGTGCCCCTCTCCTCCCTAATAAAAGGGCACTTCCTCCCTCTCTTCCTCACACCACATTGAGCCTTCAAGATCGGCCAAAACATGCCAAATGAACTTCTCCACTTCCATAGAAACATACTATAGGCTTTGGTCTTCCTCAAAAACCAATTTTAGTGTCTTAAAAGGAGGTCTCAAAGAAGCGCTTCAAAGAAGAGGTAATGCCTATTACCGATTCTTTCATCTTTATTTCTTCTTCCACTTCTTCTTCTTTAGTTGTTTCATCATGAAGTAATAACATCAGTATCACTAATATACTGATATTTTATTATAAGTATGAAACAACCCTATTTCACCATCTATCCATTCTACGGAAAATGAAATCACCGCGCGTGCGTACGTACGAAATATCGTCTCCACGTCGTGGTGTAATCTATTTTCCACCACCACCTTACTTGGATGGGTATAATGGTGTAAATAATAACTATATATGATTATTTTAAAGTGATATTGATTATTATATAGTATACATACACTCAAATACAGTCCCACGATCATGAGAACGATATCATCGCTCGTGCGTACGTACGGACTACCATCTCCACGACGCGATAAGATTCATTCTCCACGTTAACCATTCATGAATGATTATAAAGTATATATATTAAGTAATCATGAAATATATGACATAATAATGATACTGGATTTATGTGTATATATATGTATGTCATCTACTTAATTCCATTCAACTCAATAAGGAAATGAAAATAGCGTTCATGCGTACGTACGACCTACTGTATCCATGAACGGTGTATTTCTTTCCATTTACTGATTTAGTATATATATGTATATTCTGAATATATATTATATATAAATCATGTTTTATATTCTGGAATTAAGTAATCATGATCTAAGTAATCATATGAATAATTACAAGTCAAAACACGGATGACAAATGAAACAATTTTACCCAAAACGCTCTTTAACATGGAATTTACAAAAGAACGGGTAATATAAAGTCATAAGTGAACCATATATGATATCATAAAAATGAGTATGATTATGGAATAAGTCAATGACATTATTTAAATCATTATACAGGAGGTTCGGACACTTACGAAGCAAATCGGACCTAAGGTAAGGGAAATATCACAATCTCGTTTTTATCTGAGATTGTTAATACTTTGGAATTTACTGCGGTGTATTTTATCATCCACGTCCAAGTTTCCTCAATATTTAATATTGTTTCCATCCACCTAAAATTTTTTAAATCCAATTTTACCCTTCGGTGAGTTTTTAGTAAAAGATATGAAAGGAATATTTTGTCGTTTTTCGTACGAGGTACTTTTTGACTTTTCCGACAAAAGTACGAAAAGAATGTTTCTTTAACTTATACGGAATGAATGGATTTTTAAAACCTTATTTCCAATAATATTACTTTACAGGTTTTCATGTTTATTTTTAGTCAACTTCTTTTAGTTTAAAATTGTATGACATGATACGAAAGGACCATGTTTTTGAAGTAGAAAGGATATTTTCCTCAAGAATGGAGTTCAAGTGTTTTATCAAAATTATTTTCCATCTAAGATAATAAAGGGTTCTGTTTCTATCCCTATTTTTACATTGATTTGACTATGTTGTGATGGAATTATTTTTATGAATTCCTTTATCTCATATGAATTGATTTATGATGTCACGATGTTTATGATTCCCATTTTTATTACATGAGTTATTCCAATGATGTATGATTTATGATTTTGTGGAACACATAAGAATGGTATCACTATGAGATGGGTGGGACCTATATCTCCCTCCAATGCATTGGGTAAAGATTTTATATCTCATGAGATAGACATGGCTGGAACGGTTGGTTATACCGGTTTAGTGAAATAGGATAGAAACGAGGAGTGAACTCGGTTCAGAAAGGGACTTTGTCCACTAAGATAGTCTTGGAAATTATTCTTGACTAATAAGAAATGATTCTCTATGATTATGTGTGAATGACACAAAGTTTCATGTTTTAATTTATGATTATTGGGATTACATTTCACTACTATCCCATGTTATGAAATTATGCTCTCTTTTGCAGGTTATGATTTCCAAAAGATATGTTCTTATGAATATGATGTGATTTATATTTCTTTTGTTTACCCTTACTAAGCATTTGAGCCCACCCTTTTATGTTTTCTTTTCCCCATGATATAAAGAAAGGATTTTGGTTTAAAAAAAAGAAGATCTTTATGGGAGATGTTGAATATCTTTCACCACGATTAGAAGATTATATTCCGAGTTTCCAAAGACACTAAACTATTATGGTCCTTGTGAGTGTGTTTTTGTTATATACTAAGTATTCCAAAAAAGTAATGTAATGTCCATGTATGTCAAGCTTCAGGTATCTACAGTTGGTATCAGAGGAAAGGTTTAGTCAACCTTTGGAAACTAGGATGCGAAAATGTTAGTGAGATCCCTATAGATATTTCTAAGGTATGTCTAGGGATGTCCCTAAGGATAAGTATACGTATAGGATATAGTCCTAGAACTACGGTAACAATATTAGAATTTAACCTAATATGTTAGATATTGAGGTTTCTCCCCCTTTACTATGTTGTTTTCCCTAGCATGATTTTTAACTCTCACACTATTCCTTTTGGGTTTTAGAAAACGGCTGGAAACAAGATGATTCACAATAATGGAGGATATGATGGACAATGGAATGATATTATTCATGAGCAACCAAATAAAACAGGATTTGGAAGTCCAAACATCATTATTATGCCTAATCAGCAATCTCATAATATGATCAATAATCTCAACTTTGGTAAGTTTCCGTACTCAGATAATAAGAGAAAGATGGAGTTTCATGATGATCATAGAGGAAATAAAGTTCAATTTCCCTCATGTAAATCATGTGGGAAGAGGCATCGGGGAGATTGTTTCAAGGGAACTGGAAGATGCTTTGGGTGTTGAAAAGAAGGACACAAAACCAGTAAGTGCAAAGGAAAAGGTTCAGTTAACACCAAGGATGATGATAATGGTATTGCTACGACATCAACAATGGTTAAATGTTTATAAATGTGGAATGTACGGGCATTATGCAAACCAATTCCCTAAGGGAAATTCTCATGAAGAGAATCAGTATGGTCGTATGGGTAGTATATATGTTGATGATGATGAAGAGACTACAAATGATATGTGAGATGAAAGAATTGTTGAAGCTCGGTCAATGGTTTAAGAATGTAGTGGAATGATTACATGTTTATCATGTGTAATGTTGTATAAGTAATCTCATGGTACTATGGAATAAAGAGACATCTAAGGATTGTTACACTATTGTCTTTCCTTGAGTTTTGAAAGTGTATGATTAATGGTACCAGTATCCATGAAAGGTTATTCAGATATTTTTGGAATGTAGATGATATGCGCATAATGAAGGGATAAGGATAAAATTAAATGTTTTATAGTATTTATGAGCTCATGACTGATATAAGGAGAAGGTTATATCATGGTTTGAGTATAAAGAATTTTGAGGATTTTGGTTTGTGGAAAGTGTTAACTTTTAACTGTATTCATGTTTTCACTAAGGTTCAATGGGTATTCATTCTTCAAGAGAATACATGATTAAGGTATTCACATATTTGTAATTTGACCAACCAGATATATCTTATGATATATGGGGGATAAATGATGGAATTCACGTGATTGTTATGTGACATTTCATGTAATCATTTTCTTTATACTATGAGCTTGGACCGAAGTATTTTAGATAAGCCTAAAGATTGTAATGGATTATGTTGGACATAAGTTAGTATTGTTTAAGGATAGAACTTTTTTTCGATATTATTTATGGGATGTTATAGTAATATAGATTTAGAAAATGGACAACCTGCAGGACGGGCGACATCCCATCCCGTCGGACAAGGCTGTGGGAATTGAACCCACAACCGAAGTGCGACTGGCCTTTATCGCCTACCACTGGCCTACAGGAAGTCCATGTTTAGTAGAAACTAGTTTTATTATATTAAGCAGTATGATATATGAAGTATAAGTCCATTTTAGGAACCATATATGATTAATCTCAATATAGATCGACTTATGTATATTTAATTACTTTTTCTAACCTTTTGAGACAGATGGAATGACCCGTCATTCTATCACATGATCTGCTAACACTTCACGAATAACAAATTCAACATTATTTCATTAAGAGATGAAGTGGAAATTGTTCAAGGCACGAACAATAGTGAGATTGTACCAAAATAGAGTAAGTATTTATTCTAATTCAAATTCTTCAACTTTAGGGAAATGATCTTGAAAACCAAAAATGTTGTCCTAGTGCCCTTATATCCGATGAATAAGATGGTGCCCTAGATCATCACAAATTTATGGCTTTGTGATTGTTGTCTTTTTCATAGCCATGTTCTCTACCACTCTCCATCAGAACATGACGGTTATATTTCCCTTCCATATCCATATTTTCACATATGTTCTCTTATGTAGAAACCCAGTGATTAGTTAATTTGGGTAACTGTTACGTTTCATACTTTAGTTTTTAAAACCATGTTTTGGTATTACTTTTTATGATTAAAGAATCTTTCGAGTACTAAACCATTTATAGCCCCGACGAATTTCGGGGGCGAAATTCATTTTAAGGGGGGTAGAATGTAACACCCCGAGATTTTATGAAAAATATTTTTTTTAATTTCATTAATGTCTTGTGTTGTACGCTAAACCAAAAGGAGATTTCACAACACACATCCTTTACTTTCCTTGCATTACACGCAATCACGACTTTCCTAGATAGTGTGTGTAGTACGCAATACCGAGTTTCACTAAACAATGATATGCTATTAAAATATTATTAAAACTAGCCATTATGAATAGTAATAACCACTTTTTGAAATTTTGTAAATTTTATTTTTCAAAATGGACTTCATTTTTGGATTCGGAATATCAAAATTAGCTTAGGGTGAAATTTTGGTACTTTTCGGATAACTTTCATATTCTGATGAATAGTGAAAGTTAATAAATTTTAATTAAAAACAACTTTTTAAATGAAAATAATTAATAGTGACAAATTATTAATTTGAGTGGTTTTAAAGTATATTTAGAATATATTTTTACAATTTAATACAATTTTGTTCATTGGATGTAATTTCACATTTAAACCAGACATAAACAAGTGTCAATCTTTTGATAGTTATTATCTCTTAAAAACACGCTATTTGTTTTGACGATGGGAATTAATTTTTAAATTTATTAATATAACTGATATGTTTTGAATTTGGTAAAATTCATAATATCAAATATATCTTAGGCCTAATTTTTTGTATTTTTCTGGAAACATTCATTTTTTTTGATGAATAGTGAAACCACTAAGTGGTAGTTAAAAAAACTGAATTTTTCATAAAACATAATTTTACCGCTTCTGTGAGTGGAATTTCGAAAATCTGAGAGACACGATTAATATCATGGACTAAAATGTGGTTCAATAAGATGAAAATAATTTTTGGTGAATAGTAACTTTTGACTTTTTTTTACCACGGTTAAAAAATAAATAGGGTAATTAAGGGTAAAAATGATATTATTATTACCCTAAAACATGTCCTAATTCTATTGTATAAGTGTAATTCGACCAAAAACAACCTTAAAAATAAAATATGACCATTTAAGCCCACTTGGATTAGATTAAGACATTTATTATTAATTTATTTAAAGAAGCGTTAAAACAGTTAAAATCAATGTTTAATAAGTAAATAATTTTTAATATAGGGTTATACATAAGATAAATTCGACTATAAATATTAATTAGAAAGCTAAAAAGATTTCCTACATAATGATATTTTATTTTTAATTTTTAGACATTAAATAAGTTAATTTATTTGTGATACAACGATAATGCAGTAATTATCTTATTAATGAAATATTGACATAATTGATGTTATAAATACCCAAATAAATGTAATTTGAGATTTTTTATGAATTCCACTAATTTTATAGGTTAATATGACATGTTAGTATTTATTTTATTAACGTTTTTCGAACTAATCATTCTGTTATGAGTTTTACAAAAATCAATTACCAAATAGTGTCAAAATTGACATAAAATAGTTTTTAAAAAAATATTATATTATTAATTGTTATTTTATTCCTAAAAATCTAAGGTTCGGCCAAATGACTTAGATAAGATTATATATATTAATAATAAATAACTTGGGGTTCGTTTGGCTTGTTATAGTAATTTTATTAACCTTATAGTGTAAGAACACAAAAAGACACGGTAAAATTAAAATTATCTAACTTAAAGTTAAAACTAAATGATAAGGTTAAAATAGTAATCTAAACTTTTCCAAATTCTATTGGATGATATTATTTCGACCCATCCCCACCTTAGCTTCTAAATAACTGAATTGGGAGCTATTAAAAACCGAATTTGACTTTATAATAAAATAATATTTTTCGTTATTCCAAAGGTGCCCCTCTCCTCCCTTATAAAAGGGAACTTCCTCCCTCTCTTCCTCACACCACATTGAGCCTTCAATCTCGGACAAACCCTGCCAAATTCTCTTCTCCACTTCCATAGAAACATCCTAGAGGTTTTGGTCTTCCTCAAAAACCAATTTAGTGTCCTAAAAGGAGGTCTCAAAGAAGCGCTTCAAAGAAGAGGTAATGCCCGTTACCGATTCTTTCATCTTTATTTCTTCTTACACTTATTCTTCTTTAGTTGTTTCATCATGAAGTAATAACATCAGTATCACTCATATACTGATATGTTATTATAAGTATGAAACAACCCTATTTCACCATCTATCCATCCTACGGAAAATGAAATCACCGCGCGTGCGTACGTACGAAATACCGTCTCCACACCGTGGTGTAATCTATTTTCCACCACCACCTTACTTGGATGGGTATAATGGTGTAAATAATAACTATATATGATTATTTTAAAGTGATATTAATTCTGATATAGTATACATACACTCAAATACCGTCCCACGATCATGAGAACGATATCATCGCTCGTGCGTACGTACGGACTACCGTCTCCACGACGCGATGAGATTCATTCTCCACGTTAACCATTCATGAATGATTATAAAGTATATATAATAAGTAATCATGAAATATATGACATAATAATGATACTGGATTTATGTGTATATATATTTATGTCATCTACTTAATTCCATTCAACTCAATAAGGAAACGAAAACAGCGTTCATGCGTACGTACGGCCTACCGTCTCCATGAACGGTGTATTTATTTCCATTTACTGATTTAGTATATATATGTATATTATGAATATATGTTATATATAAATCATGTTTTATATTCTGGAATTAAGTAATCATGATCTAAGTAATCATATGAATAATTACAAGTCAAAACACGGACGACAAATGAAACAATTTTACCCAAAACGCTCTTTAACATGGAATTTACAAAAGAACGGGTAATATAAAGTAATAATTGAACCACATATGATATCATAACAATTATTATGATTCTGGAATAATTCAATGACATTATTTAAATCATTATACAGGAGGTTCGGACACTTACGAAGCAAATCGGACGTAAGGTAAGGGAAATATCACAATCTCATTTTTATCTGAGATTGTTTATACTTTGGAATTTATTGTGGTGTATTTTATCAACCACGTCCATGTTTACTCAATATTTAATATTGTTTCCATCCACCAACAATTTTTTAAATCCAATTTTACCCTTCGGTGAGTTTTTAGTAAATGATATGAAAGGAATCTTTTGTCATTTTTCGTACGAGGTACTTTTTGACTTTTCCGACAAAAGTAAGAAAAGAATGTTTTTTTAACTTATACGAAATGAATGGATTTTTAAAACATTATTTACAATAAGCTTACATTACAGGTTTTCAAGTTTATTTTCAATCAACTTCTTTTAGTTTAAAATTGTATGACATGCTAAGAAAGGAACATGTTTTTGAAGTTGAAAGGATATTTTCCTCAAGAATAGAGTTCAAGTGTTTTATCAAAATTATTTTCCATATAAGATAATAAAGTGTTCTGTTTCTATCCCTATTTTTACATTGATTTGACTATGTTGTGATGGAATTATTTTTATGAATTCCTTTATCTCATATGAATTGTTTTATGATGTCACGATGTTTAAGATTCCCATTTTTATTACATGGGTTATGAAATGATGTATGACTTATGATTTTGTGGAACACATAAGAATGGTATAATTATGAGATGGGTGGGACCTATATCTCCCTCCAATGCATTGGGTAAATATTTTATATCTCATGAGATAGACATGGCTGGAACGGTTGGTTATACCGATTCAGTGAAACAGGACAGAAATGAGGAGTCAACTCGGTTCCGAAAGGGACTTTGTCCACGAAGATAGTCTTGGCAATGAGTCTTGACTAATAAGAAATGATTCCCTTTGATTATGTGTGTATTCCAAAATGTTTCATGATTTATGTTATGATTATTGGGTTTACATTTCACTACTATGATTTATCCCATGTTATGAAATTATGATCTCTTTTGCAGGTTAAGATTTCCAAAAGATATGTTCTTATGAATATGATGTGATTGATATTTCTTTTTTTTACCCTTACTGAGCATTTGAGCTCACCCTTTTATGTTTTCATTTCCCCAGGATATTAAGAAAGGTTTTATGTTAAAAAAAGAAGATCTTTATGGGAGTTGTTGATGATCTTTCTCCACGATTAGAATATTATATTCCGAGTTTCCAAAGACACTAAACTATTATGGTCCTTGTGTGTGTGTTTTTGTTATGTAATAAGTATTCCGAAAAAGTAATTTAATGTCCATGTACGTCAAGCTTCAGGTCTCTACAACCACATTCATGTCAAAGCTATCAAGTATGCTTCCACCCTATAGAATTCAAGTTCAAACCTCCGATAGTACCCTGCCCAATACGGGAAACTTTGTACCTCAATAACACTATTGGGTTGATCCAAAGAAAGAACTACCTCAATCATCGCTGGATCCGCTACAACTCTAGCCTCTAAAATGACATGTCCTAGAAAATGGATCTCTTGAATCAAGAATTGATACTTTGAGAGCTTCTCGTAATTTTTTTTTTCTGTCATAGTGTTTCCAAGACCATCCCCAAGTGTCTCGTTTGCTCCTCATTAGATGACGAGTACACTAGGATGTCATCATTGAAGAACACCATGAATCAGTCTAAGTAAGTATAAATGATTTAATTCCTGAGATCCATGAATACCGTTGGGGTGTTCGTCACACAAAATTACATCAACATGTACTCATAGTGACAATAACAACATCTAAAGGTGGTCTTCGTTATATCCTCATATCATAATCATATCTGGTGATATCCAAATCTGAGATCAATCGTTGAGAACCACCACACCCCTTTAAACTAATCACATAAGTCATTGATCATTAGTAAGGATACTTATTCTTTACTATCACTAGTTTTAAGTGCTGTAAATCCACACATAACCTCAATATCCCATCTTCGTTCTTGGAAAACAAAATTGGGGCTTCCTAGGGTGAAACACTAGGTCTCACAAATCCCTTCCCTTATATGTCTTCCAACTAAACCCCTATACCACGAAGCTCTATAAGAGAAAACCAATATATAGGTGTAGATATCATTTCTGTCATGGGGTATATATCATTGTAGAAGTCTATCACCCTTCCATGAGGTAAAAGTAGAAGAAACATAGAAAATATGACCTCATACTCCACCACTACTGTAGGAAAATGAGGAATCATATCATCTACTACACTTTGGGACATACTAGACATCTGACAAGTGATTGGATATACCCTTCTACATGTGATTTTTCCCTACACTTCTTGTATTTTCTTTTCACGAACAATGGAAAATTTGGTTCCATAAAAAAGGACACACCACACTCTACACATAAAATAGTCAATCTGAGCATGAAATGTGGATAAATATTCCATAATAAGAGTGACTTCGTATGGCCTTGACACTACTACCAAGAGATCCCAACTGAAACTCTCACCTACAAGAGTCAGGTCACACTTTAATCATTGGAGTGTTATCAATGAATCTCTTCCTATAGAAGTCTCCAAGTGTAAAGGTTGATTCAATAGTTCAACTGGAATCTCCGAGTCTTGAACCAGATTCATGGAAAGAAAGGATTGACTAGCACTTTTGTTTATCAGAACTATACCTAAGGTGGAAAATACATAGATCATACCTCCAATAAACCCTAAAGCCTCGGGGTCATAATATTGTGTTGCCTAAACCTAGCCTTGTCCCTATCCACCTACTCCTTGAACCTGTCGTGGACCACCAAGGTGTGATAGTGGTAATAGGTCAAACCTCTCACATCCTCATGATACACTTCATGCTCCTCTAATGCATCTGTCATCATGTGGACCACCCTTCTCATTTCTCTTCCTCATCCATGGTGGTCCCTTGACCATCTCCCAATTAGCTATACGATGGGCCAAGAAATCTTGTGTCAGATATCCCCAATCACCACATCAGTAACACCATCTATCCCTTGGATTATTTGAGCCACCCTAGAAGCCCTGATCTTCTGACCCTATGTCCTAGGATTACCTCCATATGTTTTTGACCTTCTTGAATCCCTACGATAGCTTTAGGCTACCTATTATCAAGGTCCTACCTACTAGGTGCCCGCAATTAGCTCCCAATACCAGTGTCTACTACTCTATAAATCTCTCCACTATCACGGTTCACTCAAGTACCTCATCATAGGTAGGAATTCTATGGGATACCAATGATGCCCTGATGTACTAGAGTAAGCCCTGATCAAAGGCCAGACCCTTGAGGAACTATTCCCACACCATATCTATGTATTAGAAAGAATGATTAGTAAACATCGCTGAATACTATTCGATGGTCATACTATTATACTATAGATGCCAAATCCCTTGTATGTTTCTTAATCGTAATGTGACTAGACGGAACTCCTCTCGAAAGAGATGCTAGAATGTTTGTTAAAGAGAGAGTTGTCTCATTGGGTGTTTGAGTCACTAATATACAATATTGCACTGAAGATCCTTGAAGTAGACTCATATAAAGTACTGTCATTTGATCATAATGCGTCCTTATAAGACATAAAACATAGTTTAATGACTCTATAAAACCCTCATCCATCTAGGGATCTAGATCACCCCAAAACCTAGGAGGATGCTACCTCTGAAACTCACACTACACACTCAGACTACGTGCATCTTCATTCAGTAGTACTAGTAGTAGATTTTGCTCGATGGGTGGTGGTATAGATGGTAAACCACCCTGAGGCTCTATCTATAGTACATTCCCCTGTTTTTTTGTCTTTACACTAAGTGTTTCACCCTCATTATCACGTAGTGGAATCTTGGATCACTGTCTACATAGAGGAATCTTGAAATAAAACAAGATTTAACACACTCAATAGACTATATTTGAAGAGGTAACTCAATAAGGAAATTGATAACACTAAAATTTTTATATGATTCATGTAAAATTATTTTTCTCTGTAACCATTGTTTTCATGTACCGAGATGAAGAAAAGGTTCTATGAGTAATGGCGTATAGATATGTCAAATACCGCACCAACATTGGATTCTCTGGCCTGAAAACAGAACTTGAAACACTTAACACTATTTCTCCAAACCGATCTCATAGGCACTTAGTCCTAAAGTATAACTGACCCCCTCTGATACCACTCTTTCATGCCCCATCCTAGAGGTTCCCATGTTGTGACTACCACAATTCGACCTCCAACTGGCTAGAGGATGGTGACTATGACCAAGTAAGAATATCCCAAAAATAGGAGGAATTATCCTAAAGTACCTATATGCATGTACACATCTCCCAGACACAAATGATAAAATGTAAAAGGAATTAGTAAAAAATTCACACAAACCACTATATACCACAACCATTATACAATAGTGAAATTACTATAAAGTAAACATGTCCAAATACATGCCCACCAAAAAGAGTATATAACCACAAGTCCAACTTGTACGAAAAGAGGTACTGGGGATACTGTCTGAAAATCCACAGGAACACACCTCAGTATGTTTGGTATCACAATTAATTTCCTAGTCCTGGTCTACCTCAGACTCCTTCAAAAGGACGATCATCTCCAAAAGACACAAAACATGCAGGAAAATCCTGTATAGAGGTGAGGATAACAAAACTCAATATGACACCCTAAAACCACAATGGAATACCACAAAAGAAAATTACCATCATATCTACACATGTATATGTATACAAAACATATAACAAGAACATCTAGATATACACAATCCAAGACAAAAAGACTAGCGGTATTCCACAACCAATTAGAATCCATGGAATTTTGCTCGAAGCATGATCATTCTGGGAGAACTTAGCCATCGAGCCATGATATCATCGGGGACACTCATGAAGATGTTTGGATCATTAAATCCCCATCCAAAGAGAATGAATATTTCATAGAGGACTATGATACATAGTGAGGGGATCCTACCTAGACACATTAATAAATACAACATACCCAATCTTGATTTACTTGAAACGTAGAGAATATTTTGCAATCATAATGGGGAATAACACTAACCCTACTAATGAATCCCACTATATAGAGGATCATCACCTTGCTCTCAATGATTATGTAGATTCCAAAAAAACACTACTAGGGGTGAGAGAGGATAAAATCCACTCTTATAGAGGGATACCATATTCAATCTAAGACACAAACTCTAGAGGGGATTACAATGTAGTAATGTGGACGTAATTTCATACAGAATCTTCAAGGAAAGGACCAAGGAAACTCTATCAAACTATACTAGACCAAACTAAAAACACATAACTTGTATAAAAATATCGTCTTAATGTCAAGGTCTCAACACCATAGACATCTCATTGATTGGAATCACTGTTGAGTTTTTATGGTTGTTTGATGTTTTAAATGGGGTTATTGGGCTTGTGGGCCAACCGTACGGTCAACCGCCCCACAGACTGACCATTGTGGACCAACCATGGTAGTCAAACATGATGGTCAAATATCAATGGAAACAGCCACATATACACTACACACACATTTGCTGGAGCTTCTGTAACTCATGGTCGATTGTGGTGTGGCTCTGCTCTAGTCACCCTAAGCTAGGACTGCGTCCAACCCTATCCACCTTTCTCGACCCACTATGACTGAACCTCTGGGTTCGTCCCACCTGGCCTAGCCTGCTGGTCCTAGACTGATTGTGTGTGGGCCTCCTAGGCCACCACACGTGTCTCTTCTAGAATCATCCCACGTAACCTCCTGTGTTCTTTGCGGTTTCGCATCCAAAATGGTTTCATGGACACCAACCACACGATCATCGGTCTTGTTCCATGCAGATGATGCTATGATCCTCTTCCACTATCCCTACCGGCTCCCATGTGACTCTACTGCTCATGGCCCTAGCCACCTCTTCCAGTAACATCGCACCACCGCCTTGCACTAGCTGCTGAAACCTCCTCTTCTATGAGATAAAAATCCTCATATGATTCCCAGAATTCGAAATGGTCATAGATCTATGTTCCTTTGGTCATTATCTATATTGATCTATCTTTGGTTGTTGATTTTCCTATAATATGGGGGTCCAATAACATTCAAAGCCTCCCAGAAAGTTCAATCCATGACCACTTGGATCCAAATACATAGAACTCAATGAACGGAGGGAGGAAATCACAAATAGAAACCCTGAGGGAGGAACCTCAACCTTTTTTCATGTCATGCTCAATACATTTCTATTAGAATGATTAACAAAGAGGAATAAAAATCAATCTCTTGATAATACCATTGATAATATCCCATCTCACAATAATAATTAATCAATATGAAAATTTGTTTGGTGATTTTTCCATGCTCATCATTGAATTAATGAATAGGGAAAACAAAACAAACCAACATGCCCTACCTCGATTCAGTTTAATATTGGATGAATAATTAAGCGTTGTTGTTTTCATTGGAATGGTTCTTTGAATCTACGGTGTGACATACGATCAATCTATCTTTGTCCACCAACAATTTCTCAAGAGGTTCTTTCTCCATACATCCAGATAAATTATAGGGTTATGATGCTAACCCAAAATTTCTAAAAAAAATAACAGAAAGAAATTAATTGTGTGAAAAATAATTTATTTATTAATTTATTTTTTATGGTTATTTCCTCTGTGATTTTTTCTACAAAATACCCACACCGACTAATGTTAAGTAAAGCATAGGGTAAAGCCACAATTTTTAACTAAAAGGTACCCTAAGATTTCTGATTTGGGAACCCATTTAAGCATTATTATATTTTTTCATGAAAATCATGCTCACATGCTTTAAAAAATATTAATATTTTTAAAACATTTTTTCAGAGCACAACGGGTCTTAGAATCGCATGTCATCTTAACACCTAGTCTTGAAATCAATTCATGTAATATATGAAAATAATACATAGAAATTACGAGATATTATACTCTACCCCCCATGGGGCTTTACATCCTCAAACGGAAAAAAGGGATACCCAAACAGATGAGGGTGCTAAGCATGTATCTGAGCCTCCTCCTCACATGTGATCTCCTGAAGATTCCCTTGCTACCACCAGAAAAGCACTAAAGGAATAACTCACCCACGAAGTATCGTCTCCAGATGATCCTTGATCTCCACCAGGTACTCAGCAATGTTTTGTCCATACTCGATGTCTATCTCACCCTATTCAATGATTTATGATGGGTTATGAACATACCTCCTCAGTTGTGGACCATGGAAGATGTCGTGTACCCAGTCTAATTTTGGATGTAGTGTCAATTAGTGTACCACATTGCCAACTGCACATAGTATCTGGAAATAGCTGATGAACCTCATACATATATTTCTAACCCATACAAAATCTGTTTAATCCCAGTCGAGGTGAAACATGAATGAACACATAGTCTCTTAACTCGAACTCCAAAGTCCTCTATTTCCTTCCAGCATAAGAATTGTGATGAATTTCTATAGTCCTCATCTGCACCTGGATAATCATAAACTTCTTTGTTGTAGTTTAAACCAATTTTGGGACCATGAGTGCTGACTCTCCTGGGTTAGTCCAGCAAAGGGTGACCTACATGGTCTCCTGTTCAAGGCCTCAAATAGTGCCATACCAATGGTGTAATGATAACTATTGTTTTATGAAAACTCTACTGGTGGTACATGATCTTCCCAAATACTACCAAATTATAACATCCAAGCCCACATAATGTCCTCTAAAACTTGAGTGGTCTGCTCAATCTAGTCATCCATCTATTGGTGGAACACTATAATCATGTGTAACTGGGTCTCAAACACATCCTACAATTCCTTCAACAGCCAGGATGTAAATAGAGCATAACGATATGAATCTTTCATCGATGGAAATCCATGGAGTAGAACAATCTCGTACATGTTGAGGTGTCCCAATCTCTCTTTTTAAGCTCTGTTATCAGATAGGATGTGGGCCTACTTGGTGAGTCATTCAATGATCACCTAGATAGCATTGTGTCCCCTGGACGTAATTTATAAACCCTTCATGAATTTCACTTATATCTCATCCCACATCCATTATGGAACCTTCGGGGGTTGATCCAAACTCATTGGAACTTACGGATTCACCTTTACTTGCTGAAAAGTAACGCATTAGGAGGAAGACTATGCAAATCCCTTCCCCATTCTTATCCAAAAAACTAACATTGGAGGTAGTGGTACATCTTTTCCACAAATGGATGTACTGCTAAAGGGTATGTATAAAACTCTCTCATAACCTCCTCATGTAACTCCACTTTTACTACTTTATGTTCTCTAAAATTAAATATGTCATCCCCACCATTCGAATATCCATCAGGAATATTCCGTATGGAAATCTGAGCATGTATGGTCTCATAGTTAGTATACCCAAGAAGTACATCCTTAACTCACTATAGGATTGGAGGGGTGATAACCATCGACTAGAGGTAAGATTATCCATATCCATCCATAAATAATAACTGTAATGAGGATAACTTTTCTATAGCCTTATTCAGAAACTGGGAACTGGATATCCTACTGAGTTCATCTGCCACCACATTCCCTTCCCAGGAGTATAGAAAACATCAATGTCATAGTCCTAGAGCAACTCTAATCAAAACCTATGTCTCATGTTTAGATCGTTTTGTATGAAGATATACATGGGACTGTTGGGGTCAAATTTTATGATCATCTACACACCCATTAGGTAGTGTCGCCACATATTCCATGTAAATACTTGTGATTCTAACTCAATATAATTGTTTTCTTAGTTCTACTCATGCAGTCACAACTGACGTGAACCATATCCAATCACCGCTTGCATCATCATCATGACACAACATAGTGGGCTTCCAAATGCAACACAGTGAACTTCATACTCAGCACCCTTCTCTAGAAATCTCATGATGAGATCACTCGTCAATCGTTGAATCAACTATTAGAAACTCTCCTATAATATTTCAATCCACATGAAATACTACTGCATTTGTGTCAAAGATATCAAGGATGCTTCTACCTTGTAGAAGTTAGCTATAAATCTCTAATAGTACCCGTATAAATCAAAGAAAATCCACACCTTGATAACACTCTTGGGTGGCTCCTAAGAAAGAGCTGCCTCAATCTTCACTGGATCCACTACAAATCCAGCCTCTGAAACGACATGTCCTAGAAAATGGAACTCTGGAATCAATATCTAAAGCTTTGAGAGATTCCCATAATTTTCATTCTCTTGGAGTGTGTCTAATAACATCCTAAGGTGTCTCATGTGCTCCTCCTCAGACACCTAGTACCCTAGGATGTCATAAATGGAGACCGCTATGAACCATTTTATGTAACGTTGAATGATCTGATTCTTGAGTCCCATGAATACCATTGGGGACTTCATCACACCAAATGACATCACCATGTACATGTAGTGAGTATAATGATATATGAAGGTGGTATTGGGTATATACCTATCCCTTAATTATATCTAGTGGTATCCAGAACTGAAATCAACATTCAAGAACCACCACATCCCTTTCAACTAATCAAATAGGTCATTTATCCTTAGTATTGGATACTTATTCTTCATGGTCACTAGGTTTAATAATTGGAAATTGACACAAAACCTCAAGCTCCCATCTGACTTCATGGAAAACAAAATTGGGGTTTTCCAGGTTGAAACACTAGGTCTCACAAAGCCCTTTCCCAGCAATTCCTCCAACTATAACCCCTTCTTATGAAGCTCTATGAGAGCCATCCGATATGTTGGTGTAGATATCAGTTCCATCCCAGGTTATAGATCAATGTAGAAGTCTATCTCCCATTAGAGTGGTAAACATGGGACAACCTCATAAAATATTTCCTCATATTATGCTACCACTATTAGAAACTGAGGACTCATATCATCCACTACACTAAGGGGCGGGCTAGCCTCTGGAAAAGTGATTAGATACACCCTTCTATGTGTGATTTCATTCTCTTCTACCTATGTTTCCTGTTTACTAACAAAGTAAATGTTGGTTCCATAACTGTGGACACACCACACACTATGCATAAAACAATCAATCTATGCATGAAATGTGGATAACCAGTCCAAAATAATAATGATGTCATACGGCATCAAAACTGCTTCCAGGATATCCCAACCAAGACTCTTGCCTCTAAGAATAAGGTTACACTATCATCACTGGTGTGTGATCATTAAATCTCCTCCCATTGGAGTCTCCAAGGGTAAGGGTCGAGTCAATGATTCAACTAGAATCTCAAAGTCTCGAACAGGATTCCGGGAAATAATTAAATGAATAGAACCTATGTTTATCAAAATTGCAGCTATAGTGGGGAATACGTATATCGTACCTCGAATCACCCCTAAAGCCTCAGGGTCAGAATCCTTCATTTCTTTTTACTAGCCCTATCCCCATCCACTTGCTTCTTGATGCTAGTGTAGACCACCTAGGGGTGACATTGGTAATAGGTAAAAACTATAACCACCTCATGTTTCCCTACCTACTTCTCTACCATGTCTGCTATCATTTAGACCACACTAGTTGTTTCTTTGCCTCAACCTTGGTGGTCCCCCAACAATCTCCCAATTAGGTGTATGGAGGGTGAGGAAATATCGTGCCAGATGTCCCCAACTGTCGCATGAGTAACACCATCTGTACCCTGGATGATTCTATCCATTCTGGGAGCCCTACAATAGTATCCCTGAGTCCTAGGATCACCTCCTAAAGTGTTTGACCTTCTTAGATCCCTGTGACTCATGTCGGCTACCTACTATGAATGTCTCAGCTACCTGGTGTACACTACTAGCTCCCACAACCGGTTTCTTCTATGCTTGAAATCTCTCCACTATTAGGGATCGCTCAAGTACCCCAGGATAGGTAGGAATGCTTAGGTATACCACAGTTGACCTGATTTCTAGGAATAATCCCCACTCGAAGGTATAAACCTTGATGAAATGGCCCCACACCATTTATATGTAGTAGCGAAAAAGAATAGTGTACGTCACTGAATACTCTACCGTGGTCATACTTACATACTGTAGATAAAGATGATCCTGTGTGTACTCTGATCATAATGTGTTCGGGTATAACTCCTCTCTAAAAAGACGATCTATGTCTATCTTAGAAAGAGTTGTTTCATCATGTGTATGAGTAACTAAGATCTTCCATTTCCTTGTAGAGCCCTGAAGAAGACTCGTGGTAAAGAATATAACTTGATTGGCATGCGTCCTCATAGGATAGAAAAAAATGTGAATGCCTCTAGCCAATCCTAATCCATATGGGGATTTGGATCACCCAAAAAACAGGGATGTCACTTAATAAGAAACTCATGAAACACACTCAGACTATGTGCATCCTCATCTAGTAGTGTTGGTAGTAGCTTCTTCTTGAAGAGTGGTGGTAAAGAAGGTAAACCATTCTATGGTGTTATCTTCAGTACATTCCCCTGTACCAATGCCTCATTACTATGTGGTTCATCCTAATTATCATGTGGCAGAATCCTGGATCACTATCTATAAGGAGGCATCCTAAAATAAAACATGATTTAACACATTCAATAGATTATATCTAAAGAGATGACTCAAGAAAGACATGAAAAAACACAAAAAATACTCTATGATTCATGTACAATTATTTTCCTTTGAAACTAGAGTTTTCATGTACTGAGTCAAAAAGTACGAGCTCAGAGTAATTGAATATGGATATGTCGGCTGCTGCACCAACACTGGATTACCTTGCCTAAAATTAGAACTTGAAACACTTAGTACTATTTCAAAAAACCAATCTCATAGTCTCTCAGTCAAAATGTAGAACTAACCAACTATAATACAATTTTGTCATGACCCATCCTAGATGGGCCTATGTCATGACATCTCTAATCCCACCTCCAATAGGGAATGGGCAAGTGACTAGGACTGAGTAGAAATATCCCATAAATGGGAGGCACTAGACTAAAGTAACTGTAAAATGCACACATCTCCCAGTAAAAAATGTATAATTATAGAGACACAAAGTAAAAAATACATGCAAGCCACTATATAGCACAATCAGAGTACAACAATGAAAGTACTAGAAAGTAAATAGGGACAAACACAGGCCCTCTAAAATGATTCGGTAACCATAAGTACAACCTATAAGAAAATAGGTACTAGGGATACTATCTAAAAAGTCACAGGAACATGCCTCAGTATGGCCTGTCTCAAAAATCACCACCAGGTCCTAGTCTACCTAGGACTCCTTCAAAAGGTTTGATCATCTACACAAGATAAGAACAATTCGGGCTATTCCCGTGTAGCGGTGAGTAGAAAATACTCAACAGGACAACCTGAAACAAAAATTGGATACCACAAAGGAAAGTACAGTCATCTCTACATAGGTATATGTATACAAAAAATATAATGATATCATCTAGATATAATCAATCCAAGACACAAATTCTTGAGGTAATCCATAACTAATTAGCAGCAAAGATATTTTTCTTGAAGAAAGCTCATTCGGGGAGATCTCAATTCTCATGCCATGGTATCATTAAAGACACCCATAAAGATGTTTATCTTATTTGGGCCTCATTAAAAGAGAATACATTGGTCAAGAAAAACTATGATACACAGAGATGAAATCATACCTAGAAACATTAATGAATGAAACATACCCACGTTGGATCTACCTGCAATATAGAGGATCTTTCCCAGACACAATAGGGAATACCACTGGCCCTACTGATGTAGCCTACTAGATGGGGGACCATCACCCTACACTCAGTGATTTTGTAGATTCAAAAAAACTCCACTAGGGGTGAGAGAGGATCACACTCTATTCTAACAGAGGGATACCACACACAATATAAGACTCAAACTCTAGAGGGGATTACAATCCACTGATGTGGATGTAATGAAATATATAACCCTTGTGGGAAGGACCAAGGGAATGATATCAACCTATAATGTTTCAAACTAAAAACAAACCACTTGTCTTAAAAGGATGGTCTCAATGTTTGTGTCTCAACGCTATATATGGATCTTCTATTTGATGATACATTTAGAATTTGTGGTAGTTGGAAGATTTAAAGGGGATCACTGGGCTTGTGGAGAAATTGTGTTGGTAAAATGTGGTGGTTGACCTCCCCTATCACCTTGGGTCGGGCCCAGGCTTGACTTGGGTCTGACTCAACCCACCTCGATTAAGCCCTCTCTTCCCTTCTGACTTGGTCTGGTCCACCTTCCATAGACCACACTGACCGCCTGGCTACGTTCCATGCAGACTTCCGCATTTCCACTTTTATGTGTTCCCCCAGTTATGCGGCCTCCTACCACACATCCACCGACCCCTTCCCACACAACCCACATTGTGGTCCACTTCCCCTTTCCACACTATCTCCCACACAACCATCATCGTGTGTATTCAGCTCTGCTTCCAATGGCACCAACCACCTCTACCAATCGTGTTATGTCGTTGTGTGCTATTGTGTGAAACCGTCTACACCTACCATGACAAATTCATCATTTGTGAGCCACAAATCATCCTTCAATGATTAGAATTTGAAACAGTGACGGATATCGATTCTTTGAGTCTTGATCTACACTCATATGACCACTTTTGTTGATTTTCATCCAATTTGGGGGATTGATCAGGTTTGAAGCCACCCCACAATGTTGAGTAATGATCATGGGGATCCAATAGTGAATAACATGAATAATGAGAAGAACAGAGGGAGAGAATCCCCAATAGAAACCCTAAGGAATGAACCTCAACCTTTGTTTATGTCATTTTCAAATATATTTTAATTGAAATGCCTGGATCGGTTGTGATCACTGAGAGGGGAGGGGTGAATCAGTGATAACTTTTTCTTTTTATGAATTGTTCCCTTTGGATTATCAATTCAACCTCTGCAGCTGGTTAAAGCCTAGATCTACTCTTTTAGTGGTGCAGTAATAATGAGAGCATAGAACACAGATATTTACAAGGTTCGGTACAAAGGCCTACTCCTTGCCGTGTTGGTTACACCCCCCAACACGGATTCTTCACTATGCCAAAAGATGATTACACAGTAATTGGTTATACCCCCCAATTACAAGTTGGTTAAACCCCCCAACTCCACAGCATCATCTTCATCATGGCTCCACTTCACTTCTTCAAAGGTGTTGTTCAAAACTTCAAGTAGCTTCAACAGTCTTCAAAAGATCTCGTTGGTCTTGCTCACTAAAAAACCAATCACATAGAATGATCAGTTCTTTTGCATTCACACACTTAAGTGTGTAATCCTCTTCTTATTATGGTTTTTCACTCTTTTTCACTTGTGCACACATACACAACTCATTTTGAATGTACTCAAATGGGTACAAGCCGAACCTCGGACTCTTCCTTTCTTTGCACACTCACAAGCCTCGGGCTCTTCACTTCACACACACTCAAGGTGTGTTCTTCACTTTGCACACAAGGTGCAAGCCTCCTCACTTGCTAAGCACACTCATGCAAGCCTACGGCCTTCTTCCTTCATTGCACACACAAAGGCTACGACCTCGGGTTCTCTTGAATACAAATAACCCGTAGGGTCCTCTTACTCCATTTGCACACACAGACTCAAAGTGTGAACTCCACTGTTCTTCAAGAGCCGCGCAAGCACAGTGGGTGCAAGGACCGTACAAGGGTGCGGCCAACCTCTTCCTTTACAACTGCCGCGCAAGTGCTTACCGCGCAGGGGGCCGCGGTGCACCGAGGGGGTGCGCAAGTTCGCGCTGCTCACCCTCCTTCCTGTTGCGCAAAGGATAGCGCGCAGGAGGTCACTTTCGGGCCTCGGGTGGCACCGAGAACAACAGCCGCGCAAGGTAGTTGCGCGAGGGCTTTTTCTTCGCGAGGCAGAAGGCTCTCGCGGATCACAAATTTTTTTCAGCAACACTCCTCGAGGGCTCGGCCTCATTTTTATAGGCAGAGGAGAACAAATGGATTCCGCGGAATTCAGCATATGAATGCCCGATAAAAGTGGCGTTTTGAAAACATCAAACGCGGGCCGAGAATCTCGTTCTTTCTCTCTGCACAACGCGGACTTCCTCTCCTTCTCCTTTATCCACGTGCATGCATTCTCGAACGCATGCATGGCCTCTTTGATACTTGTCCATGCATAGCACGAACACAAGAAGCCTCGGCAACTCCGTTTGCCTCGGCTTAAGTCCAAAATCCTCCATTCATCATGTGCATGCATATTTTATTGCATGGTTGTGTTCAGTTGGGCCATACGAACTCAATGGTGTCTTCATCTTCTTCGGAGGTGGCCGGAATCTCGAAATCATCCCTCGGATGGCGCCTGGTTCGTCGGAGGCTCGCGGGTGGCTTCGGACGAGCTCAAGGAAGAGGACGAACTCTCTGGCCGTTGGATCGGGCGATCAGAAGACTTTGGACGGCCGAGATCTGAAGATCTTGTGCGGGATCGATCGTGCGGTCGGGATCTGGCGCGCGATCGATCGAGCGGCTCAGATTCGCTCCTGGAAATTTTTCCGTGTCCCACATCGAAACGGCGAGCGGATTTTCCGCGCTTTATCACCCTGGCGCTGCCTCAGCCCCTCGATTGAACTTCCAACCTCCACGGTGCCGCCCCGCACCGTGTTCTCCCTGCGGGCGCGCTCTTTCGCCCACTCACACCTCCTGTGGGCGCGCTCTAGCGCCCACCATGCACACTGCGCTCCTCCGGGCGTGCCCCGGGCGCCCACATTGCGCCTGCGGGTGTGCCCCTGCCTCAGGGCTGCTGCCTTGGCCTTGAGGGTTCCCCATGGGCGTGGCGACCTTGAGTCCCACATGTTCCTTGGGTGATGACCCTCGGCTGGCCTCCTTGGTGGCCTAATTTTTTCTTCTTTGTAGAACAAGTCCTTTGTGTAAAAACAAAGTGACCAAGTTCAAATGCCAAATGCCACATCACTATTCATCTTCTCCCAAGCCATTCTTCCTCTTCCTTTCTTTTCATCTTCTTATTCATTTGAATTCCTCAATGCTTCTTCTTCATTAGAATTCCTCCAATTCTCTTCAACATTTATTCATTACTTAGGAATGGAATTCCCGAAGGTTCTTCTTCAACCGAAGCTCCTGAATCAAATAATTCTTCAACATTCTTCAATGATCCAATCAGAGATCAAGTTGGAACTTCTTCAAATTCACATGCACTAAGAGTTAGTGCATGGACTTCATTAAAACCACTTCATCCACTTAGAACTTATGGATGGTTCACTTCTTCAACTCCTCATGCATTGTCACTACAATGCATGGTCTTCTGATATTGTTGTGACATTGTATCATCTTGATACAAGGTTCATTAAACTTTAAGAACAGCTCAACAATCGTCTGATTTAATGATGATACTCCATAATCATCCATTCTTCAAGTGGTGTAACTTAGTATCATCTTGATACAAGTATTGAACCATTAAGATCAGTTCTTCAATCGTCTGATATTATGCTTCCTCAATCATCAATCTTCAAGATGTACTTCATCAGATGGCACACGAAGACAAGTTATTGACAACAAATGCAATCACTTCACTTGGGCACAACAATATCCCCCTTTGTATTTGGTTGTCAATACTCCTAAGCACACTTAGAGAATGTCGTGTGCCTGATGATTTCTCCCCCTTATTGGCCAACAAATGCAAAGGGATGAATGGAAACCATACTCAGAATATAGAGCTTATGGAACCTGCACATCTTTAACTGCCAATGCTCCCCCTCAGGGGATGCACTCATCTCCTTCAATTCCCTGCATGTCAGTACAAGAATACAAAAAGTTAGGGAATAAGGAGGGACCTTCTTCTTCCTCAAGTTAGAGGAGAAGGCTGAACATGAAGATTCAGCCTTAGCTCAGCAACTTTTTCTGTAGGCATAGCTTGTATCCATTGTTCAACTGCTTCAGCCACTGTGTGAGGTTCAACTTGAGAAACCCGTGCACTCTGATCTTCCAATCTCAACATTCTTCTAGTTCTTACTGAGGAGTGTGGTTCACCCAGGACATTTTCTGTGTCAGTATGTTTCTTCAATTGGTTGTATGTCCTTCCACTTTTATTACCTTCCTCTTCATCACTGGTGTATTCAGATTTGATCTCAATTTTAAATAGGTTTCCAGTGGTTCTTCTTCCTTGAGTGATGATCTGTCCATCCTTCGAGCTCTTGATGATGCATGAATCTTTCTTGAACAGTACTTCATGACCATCATCACATAACTGACTTACACTCAGCAGGTTGTGTTTCAATCCTTCGACAAATAACACATCATTGGATTTTAGATTTGTTGTTTCAACCAGTGCCTTTCCAACTCCCTTGATTTTTAGAGAACAATTATTTCCAACCACCACTGTTCCTCCTTCATGACTTTCTATGTTGTTTAGAATTTTTATATCACCAGTCATGTGTGATGAGCATCCACTATCAAGAATCCATGACTTGTTTCTGCTGCTGGATTTTGGAGCAACTTCAGCAAAGAATGTGATTCTTCATTGGTTTCCTGAATGCCTTTCCCTTTCATGTCTTTGACTTTTTGTTTGGGAAGAGTAGTCATTCATTTATCAGCTCTATGACCTTGTTGGTCATATCTTCCACAAGCTTCACTTAGGCAGTCAAATGTGTTCTGAATTGGAGGTTTTGATACTTTCTGCACAACACTCTGGGTTTCAAGATGTCTCCCCCTTGACTCATGCCTCATTCTTGGAAGAGACATGTTATACCAGCATGCATAGTCTTTATGACCAAACACACCACAACACCAGCAGTAGCCTCTAAACTTTGACCTTTTCCGCTGATAAGAGTCATGTTGTAATTTCCTGTCCAAGATTTGAGTAGTCCTTCCTGAGGATTTCATTTCTTCCACTGAAGATGATTTTGAACAGGTTTGTTTATGACATGTTTGTCTCAATTTTATCTTTGAACCTGCATAGTTAGAAATAACAGATGTAAATTGAGATTTACTGAGTGGTGAGTCGACCTGCCTCTGAGCACCAGTGTGAGATGATTCTGCGTTGACCTCAACAGCCTTGTTAAAGTCTTCTCTCATCTTTTTCATGTTATTTTGTGCTTCAACCCACTTGGACTGTGTTACTGATTGTTCTTCTTCTTTGAGGTGAAGTTTCTCCTCAAGATCTTTTGCTATCTTATCCAGCTCAGCTATCTTCAGTTTGTGTCTCTTGATTTCATCAATGTACATTGTCTCTTTCTTCATACATTCTTCCAACTCCTCAGTCATCCTTTTGGTTTCCTTTTGTAACAATCTATTCTCTTTCTTGAGTTTAGTGTTCTGTTCAAGGCAAGCCACTAGTTTATCTTTCAACATGTGTTCGAGCTCTATTCGTTCATTTTCATCATCTTCACTGCTGCATGTGTCAAACCCTTTTTCCACATGAGCCATAAAATTCGTTTCTTCTTCTGATTGACTGGCTGAAGTGAAGTCTGATTCTTCCTCTCTGCTAACATAGCTTCTTCTTTCACCTGGAACAAACCTTTTCTTTCTTGCACCAGATCTGTTTCTTTCTCTTGGGTATCTACTCCATTTCTTATTTTATGACTTATCTTCTTCAACTTCCGGAGCACTAGATCTTTTCTCGGGACAGTTAGCAGCAAAGTGTCCGATGTTATTGCAATTGAAACACCTCGATGGTAATTTCCCTTTTCCCCTGAATTTAGTTTTTCCAAACCATTTAGATAATTGAGAAATAACCTTGTTGAGATCTTCATTCTTTTCTTCATTGTCCGACTCATTTGATCCTAAGACTTCGTCATCTCTTATCTTGAGTTGTCTCATGGCCTCGAAAGCCATCTCATCCTTGATCTTCTTTTTGAATACTGGTATCTTCCTCATTTCATATGTAATGAGAATGTTGTGAAGTTCATCAAGAGAGAGATCATCTCTGTCTTCTAGTGCGGAGACTTTGGGATCAAACCTGTCAGGAAAGTTTCTTATTAGTTTTTTAACAATAGTTGAGTCCTCCAACTTTTCTCCAAAGCCTCGAATGTTACTGACAATTTCATTGACTCTTGTAAAATAATCGCCAATACTTTCTTCTACTCCCATCTTAATATCTTCAAACCGACTTCTCCAAAATTGTAATTTAGCTTCCTTGACTTTCATGTTGCCTTCATAACTACTCTCCAATTTGTCCCAAATTTCTTTGGCATTCTTGAGTCCCATGACTTTTGTGTAAACCTTTTCTGAGAGAGACATAAGAATGGCATTTTGAGCTTTACCATCAACTTCCATATTTCTTTTCTCAGCAGGTGACATAGCAGCTTCATCAGTATGAGGAGGGAATCCAAATAAGGCTGCATTTCTAACTTCAAGGCCGAGAGATAGAAGGTAGGGTAACCTCCGATTCTTCCAGCTGTGGTAATTTTTTCCATAGAATGTAGGAACACCCCTACTATTAACAGAATTCAGATTGTCCATCTTCTCAGAAGTAGATCCTTACAGAGGGAACCTGCCCTCTGATACCACTTGAAATGCCTGGATCGGTTGTGATCACTGAGAGGGGAGGGGTGAATCAGTGATAACTTTTTCTTTTTATGAATTGTTCCCTTTGGATTATCAATTCAACCTCTGTAGCTGGTTAAAGACTAGATCTACTCTTTTAGTGGTGCAGTAATAATGAGAGCACAGAACACAGATATTTACAAGGTTCGGTACAAAGACCTACTCCTTGCCGTGTTGGTTACACCCCCCAACACGGATTCTTCACTATGCCAAAAGATGATTACACAGTAATTGGTTATACCCCCCAATTACAAGTTGGTTAAACCCCCCAACACCATAGCATCATCTTCATCATGGATCCACTTCACTTCTTCAAAGGTGTTGTTCAAAACATCAAGTAGCTTCAACAGTCTTCAAAAGATCTCGTTGGTCTTGCTCACCAAAAAACCAATCACTTAGAATGATCAGTTCTTTTGCATTCACACACTTAAGTGTGTACTCCTCTTCTTCTTATGGTTTGTCACTCTTTTTCACTTGTGCACACATACACAACTCATTTTGAATGTACTCAAATGGGTACAAGCCGAACCTCGGCCTCTTCCTTTCTTTGCACACTCACAAGCCTCGGGCTCTTCACTTCACACACACTCAAGGTGTGTTCTTCACTTTGCACACAAGGTGCAAGCCTCCTCACTTGCTAAGCACACTCATGCAAGCCTACGGCCTTCTTCCTTCATTGCACACACAAAGGCTACGACCTCGGGTTCTCTTGAATGCAAATAACCCGTAGGGTCCTCTTACTCCATTTGCACACACACACACACTCAAAGTGTGAACTCCACTGTTCTTCAAGAGCAGCACAAGCACAGTGGGTGCAAGGGCCGTGCAAGGGTGCGGCCAACCTCTTCCTTTACAACTGCCGCGCAAGTGCTTACCGCGTAGGGGGCCGCGGTGCACCGAGGGGGTGCGCAAGTTCGCGCTGCTCACCCTCCTTCCTGTCGCGCAAAGGATAGCGCGCAGGAGGTCACTTTCGGGCCTCGGGTGGCACCGAGAACAACAGCCGTGCAAGGTAGTTGCGCGGTGGCTTTTTCTTCGCGAGGCAGAAGGCTCTCGCGGATCACAAATTTTTTTCAGCAACACTCCTCGAGGGCTCGGCCTCATTTTTATAGGCAGAGGAGAACAAATGGATTCCGCGGAATTCAGCATATGAATGCCCGATAAAAGTGGTGTTTTGAAAACTTCAAACGCGGGCCGAGAATCTCGTTCTTTCTCTCTGCACAACGCGGACTTCCTCTCCTTCTCCTTTATCCACGTGCATACATTCTCGAACGCATGCATGGCCTCTTTGATACTTGTCCATGCATAGCACGAACACAAGAAGCCTCGGCAACTCCGTTTGCCTCGGCTTAACTCCAAAATCCTCCATTCATCATGTGCATGCATATTTTATTGCATGGTTGTGTTCAGTTGGGCCATACGAACTCAATGGTGTCTTCATCTTCGTCGGAGGTGGCCAGAATCTCGAAATCATCCCTTGGATGGCGCCTGGTTCGTCGGAGGCTCGCAGGTGGCTTCGGACGAGCTCAAGGAAGAGGACGAACTCTCCGGCCGTTGGATCGGGTGATCAGAAGACTTTGGATGGCCGGGATCTGAAGATCTCGCGTGGGATCGATCGTGCGGTCGGGATCTGGTGCGCGATCGATCGAGCGGCTCAGATTCGCTCCTGGAAATTTTTCCGCGTCCCACATCGAAACAGCGAGGGTATTTTCCGCGCTTTATCACCCTGGCGCTGCCTCATCCCATCGATTGAACTTCTAACCTCCACGGTGCCGCCCCGCACCGTGTTCTCCCTGCGGGCGCGCTCTTGCGCCCACTCACGCCTCCTGCGGGCGCGCTCTAGCGCCCACCATGCACACTGCGCTCCTCCGGGCGTGCCCCTGGCGCCCACATTGCGCCTGCGGGTGTGCCCCTGCCTCAGGGCTGCTGCCTTGGCCTTGAGGGTTCCCCATGGGCGTGGCGACCTTGAGTCCCACATATGCCTTGGGTGATGACCCTCGACTGGCCTCCTTGGTGGCTTAATTTTTGCTTCTTTGTAGAACAAGTCCTTTGTGTAAAAACAAAGTGACCAAGTTCAAATGCAAAATGCCACATCATTATTCATCTTCTCCCAAGAAATTCTTCCTCTTCACTTCTTCTCATCTTCTTATTCATTTGAATTCCTCAATGCTTCTTCTTCATTACAATTCCTCCAATTCTCTTCAACATTTATTCATTACTTAGGAATGGAATTCCCGAAGGTTCTTCTTCAACCGAAGCTCCTGAATCAAATAATTCTTCAACATTCTTCAATGATCCAATCAGAGATCAAGTTGGAACTTCTTCAAATTCACATGCACTAAGAGTTAGTGCATGGACTTCATTAAAACCACTTCATTCACTTAGAACTTATGGATGGTTCACTTCTTCAACTCCTCATGCATTGTCACTACAATGCATGGTCTTCTGATATTGTTGTGACATTGTATCATCTTGATACAAGGTTCTTTAAACTTTAAGAACAGCTCAACAATCGTCTGATTTAATGATGATACTCCATCATCATCCATTCTTCAAGTGGTGTAACTTAGTATCATCTTGATACAAGTATTGAACCATTAATATCAGTTCTTCAATCGTCTGATATTATGATTCCTCAATCATCAATCTTCAAGATGTACTTCATCAGATGGCACACGAAGACAAGTTATTGACAACAAATGCAATCACTTCACTTGGGCACAACATTAATTATAATGATAAATGAAGACAAATAAAGATAAATCTTTGATAATCACACAGATAATATCCCATCCTACAAAAATGATCAATATATAGAGAAATATATATTGTTTATTGGTCCATGTTCATTATAGAATTAAATAATGGTAAAAAACTCAAAAAAACATACCCTACCTTGATTCAGTTTGATTGTCAATGAAGAACAAAGAGTTGTTTTCATCGTTGACATGGTTCGTCAAATCTGAGGTACGTCATTCGATTGATCCATCTTCATCTACAAATAGATTCTACAAAGGTTATTTCTCTATTCCTCTAGAGAAATTCTAGTGTTATGATTCTAATTCCGAGTTAATGAAAAATATTTGATAAAAAAATTTGTTGTGTCAAAAATAATTTCATTATAAAATTACTTTATCTACAATAACGTCCTCTGTGACATTTTCTACAGACAACCAACACCAACTAAAGTTAATTCATACCTAGGGTAAATCTACCATTTTGATCTCAATGGTGCCCAATGATTTTTTTATCTGGGAAACCATTTAAGAGTTATTACCCTTTTTCTAGAAAACATCATGCACATGCTATTAAAAAGTGTAATATTTTTTAAACAATTATTCTGGGAACACCAGGCCTCATAATCTCACATTGTCTTGGTGACTGGTCTTGTAATCAATTCATCTAATATCTAAAAATAATACCTGGAAAATATGGGAATTTACAAATTTAATTTTTTTGAAGGAATTCCATCCTTCAACAATAATAATTTTTCCCTTTTTAATACAACCCCCACTATTATCTTCTACACCATTGTTACACTTTTTTATCACTCTTTTTTTCACTCCATTTTTTATTATCTCCCCCATTTTTGAAAAACATTAGATTTAGATTCGCTATAAAATGGTGTTGTAAAACCTTATTATAATTTTTTTTAAGATCACAGGTTTTCCTATAAGGTAAACATATTTTTTTATTATTGTTAATGGGATTTTTATGACTAGTTGTGGATGATAGGGGAGGTCACAAGAGTTTGAGGGATGTTTGGGGCTTGTTTATATCCTTGATCCCTACATTATGGAAAAGAAAATGTGGCCACATAGTTAAGAAAAACGGTGTCACCTAGTCTGCATTATTTGAGAAACAATTGGAGGGCTGGACTATTTTCTGAAGGATGCCACATTATTTGAGGAAACCATATGGATATGGGTGTATGCATGTGTGGGAGTTTCTATTATTTTTAGCAGAGGAATTAGGCATGGTTAATTAATCTATGCACATAAAACCATGTGGTGTCTCTATTGAGATAATGAAGGGCACACAATTTGGATAACTATGCGGCCAAACTATGTAACCTATAAATTATAGGAAAAAATACCTTAAAAGCTATTTATTTGTATTTACTACTTTATTGGAAAACATATTGGCTTTCAGATCTCCACTTTGACCCTTTAAAACCATTTCTTGATCCAAACTTGGATTCATGTCCTGTCTATCTCAATAGATCAATAATAGTGAGTAATCCATTATTTTTATGTTGTTATTCATTTTTCACGGCATCAAAAATTTGATTTAGGTGAATTTTAAGATTAACTATTTCTAGGATTTTCATATTTTCTTCACTTTTTAATCAATCAAAACTTAATTAGAGGGAGATACTAGATGATTACTCTACTACAGACCTATAGTATGTGGTCTATACAATTCCATTAATATTTTGGTTGTTATATGTCATGTTTTAGTTGTGTTGCATGATGGATTTTACAAGGTTTACCTTGAAATTAATTCAATAATTTGTGATATGAATTAAAACTTGTTTAAGTTTTCTACTAGTACATTTAATATTTTTGGAGGTTGTTAGCCCTAACCAAAGCCACCCATGGGGTGAATATTTCTACATTACCTTATTCTACTACTCTATTAGGCATGTGTGAACTCTCACTGAATTAGAGACAACTTTTAAACTGAAATAGAATTTAATGGAATGATTATGAGAGAGTTTATTCCTCCTTTTCCATGTGTTGGCATGATGTGAATTGATTTAAATTTTCAATGGAAATTGTTATATGAGTTGAGTAAACTCACTGAATAGTTATGGAATGTGAATGCAATGAGATGATGATATCATTATCTTAGTGAATTCCTTTGTCGGTACACCTCATATCCCGATTCTATAGGATTCCATGGACGTTTTCACTCCATGGGGCCTGATTATAGTAGTGGATTCTGTAGACCTATTTACTCACTTGATCCTAATTTTGTATGATTACAAGGTCCTTGCTAAACCTTGGATCTGTATTTCTAGTGCTCATAGATGACATGATCCATTAACATTATCCTTGTAATCCACCCAATTCATTATTGATTTTACATAGAGATTCTCTTGAGACTCGATGATGACGCCTTACTATTTTATATCTTGGATCTGACCCTTTGTGGTTTGATAATTTTTGTTACAAGGGATAACCATTATGGATTGGTTTATTTATGGTTTATAGTTTCCCTTGTTTATGGAAGCTTGACTGTTGTTTACATAGAGCCATGATTGGTTGGATTGTACCACTTCACATTCTCATTTTAATTTTAGTACTTATATGACTATGATATACATTAAGAGCTTATTTGGATTGTTGTTACATGGACTAGATTTCTTATAGACACCATTGGTGGTGGCCTATTGAGTATTATCTCATTCCTTGTTTGCACCACCATTGGGTACCCATACACATTTCATGGATTCCAGTAGGGGATGGGGAAATTTCCCACAGTATGATGCTTAATTATCATGTTGCTTAGAAGTGGGAGATAACATGACTGAGACAATATGTTTATTCAAGTTTAGACAGTGTTATTTTTATTTTTTTTATTTGATTCTTGTATTATACTATAATCCTTTATACCTATTTTCATTCATGGTAATTACATGACATGAAACTTTACACTGTATTTGAGATTACTTGTGGCATTATTTTTCTATTCATTTCCCAGTTATTTATCTTCTGTTTGGTTGATTAATCTTCATATACTCTTGATCTATTTGATTGTTACCACTGTGTTACACTCTAAAACAAGGAAATAATCTGTACATAAAAACATGATATTACCTCATTTATAGTTAGAAGATTCTTGAATATGGGGAGGTTCTCTTGGGACCATGTGACCCACCAGTCCGGGGAACCACTCAGTGGCACCTGTGTCGGGAAATTACAAAGTGGTATAAGAGGATTTTTATTTTCTACATTACTATTTCGTGACAATATAACGAAGATTATGAATGTTTTTAAAAAAAAATTAATAATCTATGCTTGGATGTAGTTTACCGATGTATAGTGAAAATTCCAATTTCCCTGAAAAGTAATTTCTATTTTTTGGATTTTGAATATTATAATTGATTTGATTCCACCATTGGGTGATTCACTTGAATTATGACAATATTATTGATATCATTGATGATATTTTTTTCCCATTTCACAATGATATGGGGTATGCATCTCTTGCAACATTTTAAGAACCTATTAGTGTGTGTTTTCGATGAATTATTCCTTTCCATATATGATATATTTATTGACTAAATGATGTTGTTGAGTGTGTATTTGGGGTTATAAATGTTTTATGTAAGATTTTTTTTCGAAGTGTGATGAGGAAAATAGTTGATACATAGGGATCCTATCATAATTTAAGTAGTGTTTCTCTACTTAGGGTATTGCAGACATCATATTTAGTCATCTATGAAACATTGATTCATGGACCATCATTTTCATGTACTGTAATGTGTTATGGTATGGAAAAATTGGATGTCATGTTTTGGTTCATGAGGTGTATGGGACCATATGAATTAGAAGTGTTGAACCATTTGGTTCAAACATATAAAAAGAAATTGTAATTAACGTAAATTAAAATGGAATTGAATCTGTGAAAAACTGAGAACAATACCTTAAACTAAATTTAGAGTGGGTAGTATGCAATTTCTCTAGGGATGTCTAAGACTATTTATTTTTTACACAGTCATTGATTTAGGAGTAGGAAGATGTGTACAACTTATTTATAAGAAGTATTTGACCAATCCAATATTTTTATATGAGATATTCCGGTTATTGTTATTTTCAGATACCTCTATTTAGAATTATAGAGACATTTCACCTTGAAAACTATAGTCATATGCTAGGAGGGTGGAAATGACCATGTTTCAGAGGAGGTGGGCTAGGGAATACTACTGGATCCTTATTTATTTCCAGCTATGAAACCCATGGTTTTTTCATAAATGTGTGGGGATTACAAGTTCTACGAGGGGTTCTTATTCTTCATGAAGAATTTTAAGGGGACCAAAAAGTATACCATGATTACAGAATAGTTGAAACATGTGTTTTATAAGAAAAATCTTCTGATATTTTTGGTGGATGAAGATCTATAGGTTATTGAGGTGTGCATAGAGACTATATTTTTTATCTTAACGAATTTGGAGACTCCTCTAGAAAGGACAGTAAATCTCATGACATATATGATTCTGGGAGTAGCAAAGAGCTGGTGGGATGTTTTGAAACAAGATAATACACTCTAATTTTTGGTTTGGAGGGATTTCCAATGTCATTTTTATGATTAATTTTTCCCCGATACTCCAATGGAAGAGTGGAAAAGTGATTTTATGTGTCTGGAGAAGGGCATGATTATAGTTATAGAATATTGGATATGCTTTATAGATATTTAGTATGTTGAATTGATTTATCTTACTGATGATCTATCGAGATTGAGGTGCTTTGAGGTGGTTCTTAGGCATGCCATTTGGTCAATGAGTTTAGGTTGATGACTATTATTGAGATAGTGATTTATGAACTTATTAAATAGTGGATACTGAGGTAATACGGGGGCACAGATCATGGATATTCATCATCTCGACCTAGTGTTTTAGCATCTAGTTGAAGGAATCACTATTTTGAGGCTTCATGTGAGGGTAATACTAGCATTGAAGTTAGTGTTGGTTGCTTTATTGTCTATAATAGGTTCAGAAGATGGGTATATATGAGGAATTAGTGTGACTGAGACCCAGTAAAGTTCTATGCATGGAGAAGGATAGGCCAAAAACAACGTTTCTGTAGGAACTTCCCTCCAGTAGATAAAGGAAGGGGATCGACTTCGAATTGAGGATCAAGAGGGGGATTCAAATCACTCTGTTAGGCTAGGATATGGAGTAGTTCAGTCATTTAAGAAACGGAGAGGGTCATGTGTGAGGCCTCCATGAACCATTTTTACCTTGACATCAGAGTGGGTTTGCTGTAGGTAGTGGGTATGTTTCACAGGGCCATGGTTTAATAAAAATATATTTTATACACCCTACACCTAAGGAGTAGGGCATCAGAACATATATTGTGAGATGTATGATATTATTAGTGTCTACTCTGGTATATTCTCTTTTAGAAATAGGTGCATCTCATAGTTTCATATCTCCACATGTAATGGAGTGGATTGGGATTATTATTCAGTTTTGTGATGGATTTATGATCTTGGATAGTTTGTTGAGGATTAGAATGGAGGGTTACTGCCATTTCAAGGATCCCTCCTCAATATTGGTAGGAGCCACCCCTTATGGGATATTTTTCTTGAGGTGATAGTGTTTTACTTCATACTTGGGATAGAATCACTTATTTTCTATTGATCCCATGTTGACTGCTATTGATGGAGGGTGAACTTTAGATCACCAGAGGGTGGTGTTTTTAGTTACAAGGGTGAATGGGAAGTCCCAAAGACCCAACCTAGACCAGGTTATGATGGGATTTGTGGGATGATAGCTCATATTTCTAGTTTATATCTCGATGATCTGGGGTCATATTAAGCAGAATTTCCTCTAGTGGATGACATAAGACTATTTACACTTTCGGTCCTAATTCCATAGGATTCCAAGGGACTTTCTACCCCTTGGATATAGCTTTCATGGGCTCATTGCGGGCATGGTATGTTACCATTCTCCTTGAACCACACCCAAGTCATTACTAAGTTTCCATCGAGATGCTCCTCGGACTTGATAAGGATTCTTTGGTCATTTATACCTTTTATCCAGCCCTTTATGGTATGAAATTTTGGATTACACAAGACAACCATTGTGGAATAGTTTATTTTTTTATATTCCCATATTTATGCGAGCTTGGATTTTTTTATTAGGATCCTTGAAAGGATGGATTTTAACACTTGAATTTCTCACTTTATTTTCAGTATTGATATGCTTGTGATATATATTGGATGATACATTATGTTTTTATAAAACATATAATTTTTTATAGACACCATTGGTGGTAGCATGGTGATTGTTTTCTCACACCCTATTCAGGACAACGTTGGGTACTTGGAAAATTTTCATGGATGTTGGTAAGGACCAGGGAATGAACCAACAATACGATGCTTGATTTTATTATTTCATAGGATAAAGTGAGAAAATGATCGAGCTAGGATCTTGATGCTTTCTGGGATATTAATTTTTATAATTCTATTATTTTTATTCTTGTATTTTACTGGATTCATGTATACCTATATTCATTCTTTCTAGATACATGAAATAAATCAACATATTTAATGTGATATTACTTATGACATTGTTTATATATTCTTATTTTTGTTATTTATCCTCTATTTGGATGATTCATCTTCTTACATTATTGATATATATGATTTTTACCCCCTTTTTACACTATGAAATGAGGGCATTGTCTCCCCACAGACACACCCTAGTCCCTCATTGCTAGTCTGTGGCATATGGATTATGGGTAGGAGTGCTTGATGCCATGTGACCCATTATATTGGGGAACCATTTAGTTAAACCTGGGTCAGGATGTTACCATTTTTACTCTATATAACCCATTCTCAAAATAATCCAAAGCATAATATGGAACTTTCTGACAAACAGTTTTGGATATCTTTGGTGGATGAAGAACATGAAGTAAAATCCTCAACTCCACAATTTTTTTAGAATACCTTTTTTGAGAAACTTAGTAATTTCATAATTCATTGATAGAAATTATAGATAACTTCCATACCAGAAAAATTATCATTATTAAAATGAAACTTCCTATATATATATATATATATGATTTGATAAGGAATGTTTTTTAGTATTTTTGATAGATAAATGGAACTCTGTTTATCACAATGAATATTGAATGGTCAAGAATATTTCAATTTAAAAACACCCACCTATAATTTATCCAAATAATTTTCATACAATAAAGGGTGGAAGAAACATATTCTATTTGAAACACCACAAAATTTCATAGTACATTATCTCTTCAAAGTAATTAAATAACTCCGGCTACACGCAACACTCAGTTCGAGAACACCATGACTTACTAAACCACACGTTCAAAAAGTAGATATGAATAATATTAAATGAATTTTAAATTTTATATAATCCATATAATTTTACAATCCATATAATGTATTTCATAGACATAATATAAAAAAAATCATTTTTTAGATAAAAGAAGTATTTTAAAAAAATGAAATTTTGCTGCCTTTTAATGGAGAACCCTTTTAAAACCTATATTTGACACTTTTATATATTAAATTTAATGAAATTCAATTCCTATTTAGAAAATAGAAATAAAAATTCAGTTTGGATAAATTTTTGGTACTTTTCTGATAACTTTCATATTTTGATAAATAGTGAAAAATACTAAATTTTAATTGAAAACAACTTTTTTAATCAAAATAGTTTATAGTCTTAAATTATAAATTTGAGTGGTTTTAATGTATAATTATATTATATTTTTATCATTTAATATAATTTAGGTCATTGGATGTAATTTCACATTTAAATTGTACATAAACACATGATGAACGTTTGATGGGTTTTACATCTAAAAAAACCTGCTTTCTGGTTTTGACCATGGGAGTTAATTTTAAATTAATTAATTCAACTCATATGTCGGGAATACGGTAAAATATAAATCATTTTTTGATTCAGAATATCAAAATTAGATTAGGGTAAATTTTTGGAATTTTTCTAAAAACATTCAATTTTTGATGAATAGTGAAAAACACCGCGTTATTGTTTAAAACCGACTTTTATTTAAAATTTTTAAAATTTTATTTAAATTTATTTTAATGTAAAAATATATAAATAATACCTATATTAATTCAATATAATTTTTTGGTGTCATTTTATAATAAGATTAGATGTATAAAATTTTATTGAATTTTTTAATGTCTTTTACCCACTTTCTAGGCACATTTGCAAATTTTCATAAATCGTAATTTTAACTTTTTTTTGAATTAAATTTCAAAAATATGAGAGACACTATTTAAATAAATAATTAATATTTGGTTCAATCATATGAAAATAATTTTTGGTGAATAATAACTTTTGAATTTTATTGACCACAGTTACAATTAAATAGGGTAATTAAAGGTAAAATGATATTATAATTATCCTAACACATGTCATAATTCTGTTGGATAAGTTTATTTCAAACAAAATAAATCTTAATAATAAAATACGATCCATTTGATCCGCTGGGAGTAGATTAAGATATGTATTATTGTTTTATTTAAAGAAGAGTTAAAAGTGTTAAATTCAATGTTTAATAACTAAACCATTTTTAATTTAGGGTTATACATAAGATACATTTACTATAAATTTTCATTAGAACAATAAAAATATATCCTACCTAATTAAATTTTATTTATAACCTTTAGACATTAAATAATTAAATTTATTTTTGACACAATAATGATATAGTATTTACCTTATTAATGAAAGATTAAAATAATTGATATTATAGATTTCAAAAGAATTGTAAATTGAGAATAAAAATGGATTACACTAATTTTTTAGGTCAATATGAAATTCTAGGGTTTATTAAATAAATTTGTTTTGAAGTTATAAAGTTTTTAGGACTTTATCAAAAAATAAAATACCAAATAGTGTCAAAATTGAGATAAATGAGTTAAAAAAATACTATATTATTAATTCATATAATATTTATAAACTTCTATGGTTCGGCCAAAGGACATAGATAAAGTTATATATATAAATACTGAACCACTTTGGGTTCTTTTGTATTTTTATAGTATGTTTATTTACCATTTATTATAATAGTACAAGAGGACATGGTAAAAGACAAACTATTTAACTAAGTGTTAAATATAAAAGATAGGGTGAATATGGTGACATAAACTTGTATAAAACCAATTGTTTTAGAGTATATCGACCAATAAACACCTTATATTTTATATGTATTAATTTTGAGCCTTTATAAACAGAAATTTTTTTTATAATAAAATAATATTTCAAACATGTCCTAAAGTGACCATCACCTCTCTTATAAAAGGGTACTTCCCCTTCTCTAAAAATCACACCTCAAATGCCATTTGGCTTAGAAAAAACCTAAAAACATATCCTCCCAACTTCCCTCAATTAAACCTAGATTCCTTTCCTTGAGTATAAATCCAACCTAAGGAGCCTTGTTTTTCAAATCAAAAGGAAACACCCAAAGAATCTGTAATGATTTTCTAACCTCTTTCAAAGTTATTTTCTTCTTCCACATTCTATTTCTTTGTTATTTGTATTCAAAAATAATAACTCCAGTAACTTCTAAATACTGTGATGTTATTATAAATATGTTACAACCATACAAATTATTCTATCCATCCTATGAACGACAATGTCACCATGTGTGCGTACGTGCAGCTTACCCTCTCCACGTCGTGGTGTAATATGTTATTCAACACTATGTTATTTAGATGGATATAATGACGAGTGATATGTATATAAATAATAAAAATAACATGATAATTTCTCTATAAAATTATAATAACATCCAATTACTTACTATTTCACCATCAATAGATTGATATCATCGCTAGTGCGTACGTACGGCTTACCATCTCCACAACGCGATGAGATTCACATTCACCATTCAACGATGATTATAAATATATATATTATTAAAAAGTTAGTAATATATGAAATAGTAATGATAATGGATATATATATATATATTTACATATATCTCATTCACTTACTTCCATTCAATACGATATGAAAATGGAAATGATGTTCATGCGTACGTACAAATTGCTGTCTCCATAAACAGTGTTTTCCATTTCATATATAAATCTATTATACATACTTATATTATGAATATATATGATACACAAGAAATGTTTTTAAATCTGGAATCAGTTAAATCATGATATTAGTTATACGATGAAGAAGAACATGTTAAAAATTGTATGATAAAGAATGCGATTATTACACGAAATGTTATTTTAACCTAGAAATTACTATTAAATAGGTAGTATAAAGCAATAAATGAATCATTCATCATATCATAAATATTAATATGGTTATTTTATAATACAATTAAATAATATGGTCATTATACAAGAGGTTAAACATACCCTCGACCAATGGAAAGTACAAGGTAAGGGTTATTTCCACAATCTCATTATTATCTGAGATTATTTATATGCTAGTATCTACTGGGTCATATTTGTCATCTATGTACATGTTTCATTAAAATGATTTAAAAATAAATATTTTAAGGTTTTATGTAGGGGTCTATTTAACTAGATAATCATTTAATGTTTTATAAATATTTATCATTCTATATATTTTTAATTAATGTCCTTGTTTTAAAAATGGTTTTGAGGATTTATTTTTATGGACATGATTGTTTTGAATTGTTAATTCCTTTAAAAAGCTTAAAAGGGGTATGAGACACCTTGTTTCAAAAATATATTTTAAATTATTTAATTTATAAATGTGTCACATTTAAATGATTTTACAAAAGGGATACTTCTCTCAAAAAAATTTACTGATCATATACAACTATGTAAACATTCCTTACAGGATATTATTATTGATTAAGGTTGATTTATTATAATACAATCCTCCATATGTTATCATATGAGTTATGATATGTTTGACTGTGGATGTGCTATTTTTATACTCTTAATTGTTTATAGTTTAAGTATTGACATTCCTTATGCTAGTTTTAATATGAATTTTAATGTTATGTTTCAACATTTTCATATGAGGAATGAAGTAGACTTAGTAAGTGATGGGTGGGGACCACTATACCCCTAAATGCATTGGTAGGTATCATGAGACAAACTAGTGTCTTGGAACAAGGCCTTGAAAAGAATTTTATTTGTATTCTTGGCATGAGTCCTTGACTATGTGGTAATGATTCCCGACATTAGGCATTCCCTTATTACTAAATTAATTATTACATGTGATTATTAGACTAGTAGAATATCCATGTGCATGTTTATATGGTAATGTTTGATTTATTTACTCCATATTATGTTCAAGTTTATGTTTAAAAGGCTGTTGTTTTTATTACACATCTTTCTTTGAATGTTTATAGCTTCGGTTAAATTATTTACCCTTACTAAGAATCTAATCTCACCCCTTTATTTTCTTTTATTTTCCCCACATTCCAAGAAGTTTATTGTGTTTGAAATGAAGGGTTATGATAAGGTCATAATGGAGTTCTCAAGGAATTATTTATATTGTGTTTTATGTTATAAATTTTAATGTAAATTTAATGTATGTAATCTATTTTCCATGACTGCTAAATTGATCCGTCCTTCGAGACATGATTCCTTGTAATCATGCCAATATATTAAAATAATGTAGCAGCTATGGGCTTCTGGTGTCGGGGAATTATAGTTGCTATCAAATTAAGTTTAGTAAAAGCCATGGAAACTAGATTTATAAAAACTATGATTAGATAAAAATACCCTATGATAGACTTTGAGGATTCGTATAGAAGAACTTCCTAGAATTTTGGTAATATAGAGTTTTTTTTGTATTTTCCATGGAATACATCCCTATCTGGATATGTGTATATAGAGGAGGCTCTGGCCCAAATGTACCTTAGAGTGAAAAAATTGACAAGGAGTTTTGGGCTTCACCCGAGGTATCCTAGTACACGACAATGGGCTTTGCTGCACTATTGGTTACGAAACTCTTGGGGGATATTCTTAGGATAATTCATATTTTATTTAAGAGCCATTATAAAGAATTTAGGAGTAAATACTTCCTTAATGAAGTAATTTTTTTTATTATAGATTTTATGCATAATATTTTCAATATAAATAAGGTATTTTACATGTTTGGAATTATGCATTGTGATTCATAAACTAACCTAGTGTATTACATTATTTAGAAATGGCTCCCAGTAGATGGAAGGAGAAGTCCAGCAATATGAATGATCCAAAGAGGAAAAACGATCATATCTTTCATTGAATTAAGAGAACATCTAGAAGGGAAATACTCTCCCTTGTATTCTTATCATATGAATAAAGAGTATCATGTGTTAATAAGATAAGTAAATAATTCTCTGAGTCTTATGGATTTGAAGGGAAGCAAGAGAAGAAAAGGATGGTAGAAAGAAAGATGGATAATGGGAAGATGTGAAATTCTGATTTTCCCATATTTGATAACAATGGAAAGAATCACCTTGGTAAATGTTTTAATGGAATGGGAGTTCGTTATAAGTGTGGAGAAAAAGTACACAATGTACCTGATTGCATGGGTAAGAAAAAGGTTTCAAATATACAATGTTTCTTCTACAAGGAGTTGGGACACTATGCGAATCAATCTCCAAATCATCAGAGTATGCCCCAAATGATACTATTGGATAAGAATCAAGTTATGATACTACCACATATGAAGTGGGATGACTAGTGTTCTTATGTTGTTATTAAATAATTATTTCATTTGAGTGTTGTATAAACAATGTACTAGTTATATGAATTATGGAAATAAATAAGGTTTATACTCTAGTACTATTTCATTAAGGATTTGAGATTATTTGGTTCTAAGAAATGTGAATCAATAGCAAGTTAAAATTTTGGAAAAATACATGGTTGATGGAATGATAAACATTTATATGATTATGATACTAAGGTAGTGATTTTGGAATAATATATGATTGATTTGTATAAATTATATTCGATATTCTTGACTACATTAAAACTAATTAATTGTTTATTTATTTCATTATTGTTGGAGTTTACAACATTTTTTGATATAAAGAGTATATCCATCATTATATATGGAATATTGGGGCAATAAAGTAATCAATAAGGTTTTATGGTAATTCAAGGCATTACCATATTTTAAAAGAATACACGATGAAGGTATTCACATGTTATTACATGGTAAAAAATATCTTCACTGTGTTTACCTTCCTCATAATTTTGGACTGTGAGTTTGGAAAAAAGAATTTTAGATAAGTATAAAGCTTATAATAGATTAATTTTGACTTTGGATACTATTTTTAATGTTAAATAATTTCATAATATTATTTTTGGATTGTAAAAAATGAAAGAAAACCCAGAGGTCGGGCGACAACCCCTTGTGTCCAGCAAGGCCGTGAGTCTTGAACCTGCAAATGAAGTGTGACAATCGTGCATCACCTACCACTAGCCTATGTGATGTCCATGATTGAATAATTTAGTTGTTTTAATGTCCCGATAGATTATTTATAATTTCATTTTTTTGGAACCATATATGATTATCATAAATAGAATATTTATGAGTTATATTATCTTTTGGAGTGAAAGACGAGTTTGTGGTAGAAATTAGTTAAAGGATGGAACTCTAATTGTCATGTATATATTTTTCTCTTATGTTATGAAGAAATAAATTCTTAAACATTATGTATGGTCTATTAAAACCGAAAATTTGTTATCCTAATACCTTATGTATTGTTGAACTGATGATATTTTAAATCATCTTGGATTGATGGCTTTGAGGCCCTAAATTTCACACTTGTTTGTGATTGATGACCTAAATCAATCCCTATAAATATTTATCTTTTTCTTCTAGTTATGTTTCTCTAATATCCCCAATTTTCTCCTAATTGAGATTATAATTTTTTGGTGACTTTTTCATTTCCCTTTCCCTCTTATTATGAGTATATTTTATTAACCCAATTTCCGATGTGGGTTTCCACAAAGGTATTTTTCTATTTTTAACCATTGATTTTCGAAGAAGAATTTAAAATTGTGAGGACGCAATTTATTAAATGAGGGGAGAATTTATCTCCCCATGATATCATATTACGTTATATTTTCAATGTAATTCAATAACTTGCTCTACAGGAAACACTGAGTTCAAGCGCACCATGACTTACTAAACTAGCCATTCAAAAAGAAGTTACGAATAGTATTAACTGAAATTTTAATTTTATATACCATAAATAATTTTAGAATCAATATTATTTGTTTCTTAGACATAATATAAGAACAAATTCATTTTTTTTCAGATAAAAGAAGTATTTTTAAAAAAATGCAATTTTACCGCCTTTTAATGGTAAACCCATTTAAAACCAATATTTGACTATTTTATATATTTAATTTTATGAAATTAAATTCTTATTTATAATTTTTAAATAAAAATTTAGTTTGGATAAATTTTTGATACTTTTCTGATAACTTTCATATTTTGATTAATAGTGTAAAATACGAAATTTTCATTGAAAACAACTTTTTTAATCGAAATATTTTATAGTGTTAAATTAAGTATTTTAGTGGTTTTAATGTATAATCATATTATATTTTTATCATTAAATATAATTTAGGTAATTGGATGTAGTTTAACATTTAAATTTTACATAAACACATGACAATATTTTGATTGGTTTTACTTCATAAAAAACCCGCTTTCTAGTATTGAACACAGGAATTAATTTCAAATTAATTAATTCAATTATTTTGTTTTATATTTGGTAAATTATACATCTTTTTTGGATTAAGACTACCAAAATTATCTTAGGGTGAATTTTTGGTATTTTTCTGAAAACATTCAATTTTGGATAAATAGTGAAAAACCCTGCGTAATTGTTTAAAAAAAAAATTTAATTATAAAATTATTATTTTTATTTAAATTTGTTTTAAAGTAAAAAATATGTGCATAATACATATATTAGATCAATTTAATTCATTGGAATCATTTTATAATATTATTAGATGTATAAAATTTTATTGAATTTTTCAATATCGTTTACCCACCTTCTAGGCACATTTGCAAATTTTCATAAAACATAATTTTACCACATATGTGAAATTAAATTCAAAAATAAAGATAAATAGTTGACATCATTAAGTAAAATTTTGTTCATTATGATGAAAATAATTTTTGGTTAATATAAACTTTTCAATTTTTTTACCACGGTTAAAAGTAAAATGTGTAATTAAAGGTAAAAATGAAATTATAATTACCCAAACACATGTCCTAATTCTATTGGATAAGTTTATTTAGACCCAAATCAACCTTATTAATAATATATGATACTTTTTGTCCACTTGGATTATATTAGTAAATTTATTATTATTTTATTTAAACAAGAGGTAAAAGTGCTAAAATTCATGTTTAATAGCTAAACCATTTTTAATTAAGGGTTATACATAAGATAAATTAGACTATAAATATTAATTAGAAATATAATAAAAGTTCCTAAATAATGGTATTCTATTTATAAATTTTAGACATTAAATATTTAAATTTATTTATGACACAATAAGGATGAAGTAATTACCTTGTTAATGAAATATTTAAATAATTGATATTATAATTATCTAAATAAATGTAAATTGATACTAATGATGAATTAAAATAATTTTATTGGTTAATATTACATGTTATTGTTAATTAAATATTTTTTAAATGATATAGTTTTATTGACTTTAACAAAAACAAAATACAAAATAGTGTCAAAATTGAGATAAATGAGTTTTTAAAACAAATACTATATTATTAATTGATATAATATTTTTAAAAATCTATGGTTCATAAAATGGACATAGATAATCATAGATATATCAATAATTAACCACTTGGGTTTCTCTTGGATTTTTATAGAATGGTTATTAACCATTTATTATAATAATTCAAGAGGACTTGGTAAAAGTTTAACTATTTAACTAAGAGTTAAATATAAAAGATATGGTTAATATGGTGGTATAAAATTGTCTAAAACATATTGGATGAGATTATTTCAACCCATTACCACCTTATATTTGATATAAATTAATTTGGTGCCATTATAAACCGAAAATTATTTTATTATAAAATAATATTCTAAACTTTCCCTAAAGTGACCTTCACCATTCTTATAAAAGGGTACCTCCACTTCTCTAAAAATCACACCTCCAAAGCCATTTGGCTTGGCCAAACCATACCCAAATATCCTCCAAACTTCCCTAACTTTAACCTAGAGGCCTTCCATTGATCATAAATCCAACCTATGGATGATAATGTCACCATTCGTGCATACGAACGGCTTACGGTCTCCACGCTATGGTGTAATTTTTCATTCAACACTATGTTATTTGGATGGAAATAATGAAGAGTAAAATGAATATAAATAATAAAAATAACATTCTAATTTATTGGGAAAATTAATATAACATCCAATTACATATTAATTCATCATCAATATATTGATATCATCGCTTGTGCGTACGTACGACTTACCATCTCCACGACGTGATGAGATCCACGTTCACCATTCAACGATGATTATAAATACATATATTATTAATAAGTATGTAATATATGAAATAATAGTGCTACTAGATATATATATATATATATATATATATATTTACATATATCTCATTCACTTACTTCCGTTCAATACGATATGAAAATGGAAACAACGTTTATGCGTATGCACGACCAACTGTCTCCATAAAAGGTGTTTTCCATTTCATATAAAAATCTATTATACATACTTATATTCTGAATATATATTATAAATAAATAATGTTTTATAATCTTGAATCAATTAAATCATGATATAAGTTATAAAATCATGAAGAACAAGGTAAAACACATATGATAAAGAAAGCGATTATTACTCGAAACGTTATTTTAACATAGAAATTACTATTAAATAGGTAGTATAAATCCATAAATGAATGAAGTATGATATCATAAATATAATATGGTTCTTATATAATTTAATAACATACTATGGTCATTATACAAGAGGTTAAACATAACCTCTACCAAATGCAAGTACAAGGTATGGGTTGTTTCCTCAATCTCGTTATTATCCGAGATTGTATATCTCTAATTATATACTAAAAGATATTTATTATACATGTCCATGTTTCATTATAATTATTTAAAAAGGAATCTCTTAAGGATTCATGTAAGGGTATATTTAACTAGCTCATCATTTTAAATGTTTTAATGATTTATATTTCTAAATATTTGTAATTAATGCCCATGTTTTCAAAATGGTTTTAAGGATTTATTCTTATGGAACTGATTGTTTTAAAATGTTACTTTCTTTAAAATGTTTCAACTTGGTATGGGAAACATTGATTAAAAAATCTCTTTTAATTGACTTACTTTATAAATGTGTGACTTTAAAATGATTTCACAAAATGTTATATTTATTTCAGAATGTTTTACTGTTCATTTTCAACTATGTCAACATTCTTTACTGGATATTATTTTTAATTAAGGTTGATTTATTATAATAAAATCTTTCATATTGTATCTAATTAGTTATGAAATGTTTTAATATGTATGTTCTATTTTTATACCCTTCATGGTTTATGGTTAAAGTATTGACATTTTGTATGCTAGTTTTAATACAAATGTTTATGTTATGTTTCAACATTTTTATATGAGGAATACAACAGACATAGTAAGTGATGGGTGGGGCATGCTATAGAGCCTTGATGCATCATTATGTCTCATGAGACAAAGTAGTGTCTTTGAATAAGGCCTTGAAATTTTTTCTATAGTCATGGCATGACGACTTGACTATGTGGTATTGATGTCCATCGTTAGGTATTCCCTCATTATGAAATTAATTATTACATTTGATTATTATACTAATACAATACTACAAATATGGATTTTATCAATGCTAAAATTGGTCATTAACAGCGCTAGAAAATGTACTCTTAATGAAGGTGAAGATAAGGGGGGGGGGGTCCCCTTTATCAGTGCTCCAAAATGCGCTGATAAAGACCCCTTTTATTAGCGCTAAAAAGTGGTGATAAAAGGGGTATTTTATCAGCACTAAAACGAAGAGCTGATAAAAGGGTCTTTTATCAGCACTTTCATTTTAGTTCTGATAAAAGACCCCTTTATCAGTGTTTGTTTAGCTTTGATAAAAATAAAAAAATAAAAAAAATAAAAAAATACTGCCAATCTCGGGGGGGGGGCTTTTTACAATGCTTGAACCCCCATTTATCAGCGCTTTCCCTACACCCTCCAGTGCCCGCACGCACCGCCTATACCCTTTATCATATCTAGCCCCTCTAAATCAGCCTTGCGCGTGTGCCCCTACCTCCACCCGGTTTTGATCTTGAGACCTCCCCCCTGCCCACCTAAAGACTTTGCCACTCCCCTATATTGATTTGTTATCTTATTTATGATATATCTATTTATTTATATATATATAGTTATATTTATTCGTATAGTAATATATATTAATATTAATATATATATATATATATATTTATATTAATATATATATATATATAGTTATATTAATATATATATTTATAGTTATATTAATATATATATAGTTATATTAATATATATATATAGTTATATTAATATATAGTTATATAAATATTCATATATTGGTATTTTAAATAAAATAGATATTATTTATTATTTATATAGAGCTAATATATTTTATATGTAAATATGTTTAATTATTTATTTAAAAAAAATTAGTTTTCAGGCATGAATATATAAAAAAATATGTACATATAGTTATATATTTGATTATAAATAGCAGTGAATTATAAAAAACGATAAAATTTTAAATACAAAATATCAATTTGAATGTAATAACGTGGAATAAATTCAGTCCCTACCAAAAAAATCCAATAATTCCCCCTTAAATAAGGCTAAAAATCCACAAAATGTTAAAAAATCGGGGTACCCCGACTAAAAACTCAGTTTTGGAGGCCTTCTATGTCTCTTTTGGCATCGAAAAACCTTTGAACATGGTCCACCTGGTCATAGAGACACAGAGATCATCGTAGGCTTCGATTTTATATGTGGTAGAGCTCAAATGGACACACGGATCAAAAGTTATGGACGTTTGAAGTTTGAGTTGTGTTTTCAACGTATTTTGGATCTTTTTTTAATTTTTTTAGTCATCAAATTGTTATTAAATGACTATTACTCCCTAATAATTATTAAATTATTAATTAAAAATATTTTTTTTATTTTTTATAATCTATTTTCACTAAATATATTATATATTAATTTTAATAAGTGTAGATTTATATTTATACTAATCTAAAATATATTTAAAATTTATATATTATATTTACATCAATATAACAATATTGATATAATTATATATTAATATATTTTTTTAATTAATTTTTTTTGAAGTCAAACCCTTTATCAGCGCTTTTAAAAAAGTGCTGATAAAGACCCCCTTTATCAGTGCTAAAAGAGCACTGATTGGGGGGCTTTATCAGTGCTAAAAAAGCACTGATAAAGGGGTACATTTATAATCGCTTTTATTATTGCTGATAAAGGTACCCATTATCAATGTTTTTTTAGCGCTGATAAATGCCTCACCTGTAATCAACGCCTTTTCATTAGCACTAATAATGGGGTGGCACTGGCCTTGCCCTGTTTTGTGATAATTGTAGAATATTCATGTGCATGTTTATTTGCTAATGTTTGATTTATTTTCTCTATATTATGATCCAGTTTATGTTTAAAAGGATTCTGTTTTTATTACAAATCTTGCCTTAAATGTTTATAGCTTCCACTAAATTATTTTCCCTTACTGAGCATCTGAGCTCACCCCTTTATAATGTTTTATTTTCCTAGGATTCCCAGAAGTTTATTATGATTGAAATATAGGGTTACTATAGGATAATAATGGAGTTCACAAGGGTTTATTTATGTTTTGATTTATGTTATAAATTGTAATGAAAAGTTCATGTATGTAATCTATTTCCCAAGACTGGTAAATTGATCGATCCTTTGGGACTTGATTCTGTGTAATCATGCCAATGTATTAAAATAATGCACCTGTTCCAGGAATCAAGGTCTAGAGCATTACACTATTTCTAATGTATTTAAAGTTAAAAAACATTGTTTCTTACTATTAAATACCCAACAACATTCTCCCAATAAAAATATCCCCCCATGGTTAGTTTTCTATCCATGAAATATCCAACCCAATCAGTATCTGTGTACTGATGAACGTTTGTATCACTAATTCATTTTTAAAATATCTCATAAGAATATATACCATCACATATCTCAAAATTATATTTCCTTCTAGAATATGGGATTTCTTCATATCACTCTGATATCACACACAAATTCTTAAATCATAAATGAGGTTCAGGATTGAAGTTGTATGATGGACAAGGCTTCCTATTATCTTTATGAAATCATTATTATTTACACATTTTTTAGTGTTATCTTTTCTCATCATGACACCAATTGTAATATTAGTAAAATATCATTTATAATCATTTATAGAAAACATCTCAAAAAAATCTATAGTATAATTTTATAGAGATAACAAAATCTATCTCTTGTTTTGTTAAACATGTATACTCACAAAAATGTTAACTACTCATGAATTGGAATTTCATATTTTTTCATCATTTATTTAGAAAAATATTTACAATCATTTTCTCTATTCCCTACAAAAATCATTACCTCAATATAAAAAGTACCAATCAGGGTACCTATGTTTATTCCCTTCATATATGTTTTTCTGTCAACTTTCCTATCAAAAAATTCAAATCTTTCAAGAAAATATCCTATTTGGAGTACCAAACTCATGGAAATTTTTTACATCCCATATATGTCATTATAAAATATAAAATCCTTGGTTTAATGTTTTGCATAAAAGAACTCACATGTTTTCTCAAAAAAAACTTTTTACTCAATCTCCCCGTTTAAGAAATACGACTTTACATCCATTTAATAATCTTTATAAAAATGATGTAAATCCACTACTTAAAATATTATGATAGCTTAAAATATTGTAATGAGTGAAAAATATTGTTTATAATCCACAATATAAAACAGCGAATAAAATTTACACATAATTTATGTTTTGTTTCTTAAATCATCCCTCAGTTCATTCATCTAGTTTGTGAACACCCATTTTTTTCTAAGAGTACTCTTCCCTAGTAGTCATGGAATGAGCTTCGACGAATGATTTTATTTACCTATTCTAAATCCTTATCATTTGATTATACCCATTATTCTTGTCCAAAATCTTCTAAAATTGATTCCATATTTAGCTAAGAGTAGAGTGATATTTGATTTTATTATCTCATCCTAATTCTATTTTGAAACAGATATTTATTATTTATAATAATATTTCCATATTAAACTGGTTTTTATAGAGTAAAATGTTTTATGGATTTTCATCCAAATTCACTTTACTCGCCACATGATTCTTTTATATCTATTGCCACCCATTTTTGGACGCTTACATCTTCTCCTTTTGTAATTATTGTTGGAAGTATTTAACTTACTCTTGAAAACATTTACAAAATCCATTTTTAAGGATGTTTGATTTTCAACAACATTCACATCATAGAAACCCTCAATGTTTTGTAATTATTAAATCCAACATTTATAAATTCTTGGATTTAATGAATATCCCATAAAATTACATCTTCATCTTTTTACTAAATATTCATAGATCTAAATTTTTGTTCATTAGTTATCATGGACTTCCAAAAAACCTTAAAATATTTAACTGATTGATTTCTCTACAATAGTGAATATCTTAGGAAGTAATATTGGATTCAAACCATAAAAAAATTATTTTTTTACATGTAAAATAATAGTAATGGATTCTACCTAGAAAAATATTGAAATTTTATACTCAGCTAGCATATTTATTCCCATGTCTATCAGACATATTTTTTCTTCTACCTAGAATTCAATTTTATTGAGGGGTGTAAAGGGAAATTTATTGTTGTTTAATTGAACATCTCATAAGATATGATTCAAAATAATTACATGTGTACTCCTTTCGTTTATCATCTCTCACTTTAAATATATAAGCACCAAACTCTCTTTCTATATATCCTCTAAAAAATGAACATTTTTAGACAATTTTATTTATGATTCATAAACAAAATTTTGGTCATCTAAATGAAATTATCCAATAAATTAATAAAGTATAAATACCCTTTCATTGACTGATGTCTCGCTATCATTCATAAATTGGAGTGAATAAGCTCAAGAGGTCTTATAGATTGAATTTCTATATTCTTCTATATTATGGAAATTATCATCCCTTTCTAAAATTTTCTACAAATAGAATATTGTTTCCTTTTGCACATTTGAAAGTTTCTTTGAACATCTATATAATATTTTTTGTTCATAAATTTCTATCTCAGATACCCAAGCCTACAAAGAAAAAAATGATTCTCATTATCATCACAAAAATAACACGAGTTACCAAGTTATCTAATTTTAAAGAGATAATATCTAGTTCATTCTTCCATTGTAACAACTTTAACATCTTCATTACTACTGATGTTACATGATTATTTCATGAATATCACTACCTTTCCATCATTAGAGAGTTGTATGATACTACATATATTTTTTTGGTATATTAATATAAAAAACCCTTCAATTTCAGTTTCTCATCATCTATCTCATTTGTTAACATTCCTATGATTTTTAAGGAATTGTAATTTTTAAATGTAACTAATCCACGATCAAGATTTTATAATCATTCCATTTTTTAAATATATTATAAAAAATGGGAATAAATAATCTCTGAAATCCATGATTTTATTATTTTTAATTCTCTTATATATATCTTGATAGAAAGGTATATTTCTTCAACATTCTTTTATTCAACATATTTTACTTTCCTCACATAAAAAAATGTTCGGGAATTGTAGTTATACATTATTTAACAATGTTACCTAGTTGGACACATCTTACACATACATCCTCCACAAATACAGAATAATTTTTTAGTGGAAATATTCTATCATAATGAGATTTTGTTTTTCCATCATTCTGTGACATAGGAAAGTTACTCACTTTTATTCATTCACTACATACCTTCCACCCATAGGAGACATGTTTTGTGTACAATTATATTATTTTTGTACAAGTATACTAAAGCCCCAAAAATATACACCAAATATCATTCTTCTATATAAATATGATCTTTCTATATAATAAAATTTTCATGGTTTTTAATATCTTTCTATTTTTGTGTCCACGTATAATAGGATACTTTTTTATAGGGGTTGTTTTAAATATTTTTTGATGTGATATATATTTAAAATCGTTTATCAACAGAATATTTCTCAAAAAAAAATATTATCACAGAAATGGTCAGTAAAATAAAATGAACAACTAAATTTAGTGGTTGAATATCTCACTTGATTATAGGAATTATAATTTTCTACGACTTGAGATCATTCAGATTTAACTTCTCAATCCATATTTAAATTTTCATTCAACTTTATTAAGCTACTTTCAACATAAATAGTTTTAGATTAAGATTTATAAACAATATAGTAATTATCTATAAGATTCATAATGATATCTTCTATAGTATTTACTCATTCATCATCATTCAGTTTAAGTATTGAAATCTACATGATGTACTCGTCTTCCTATTTAAGGATATATTTTCATAATTTATTTTCCCCCATTCCTCCATTATTAATAATTATGAGTTCTTTCTTGAGATTTGTATTTATCTCAAGACAAGATACACGCTCAGATCTAAGTTGATATTCTCTGTGAGATTATTCACCTCTTAATATTTCTTCATTCTTATAGAAATCATCCATATTCTAAAAATTTTTAAAGAGGATTATGAATTTCTCATAAAATTCATCTTATGATGACTTGTTTTTAGTAGAGTCAGATTCGACCTTCTATCTAAAAATAATTCTTCTATTTCACATTACCTATTTCTTACCACCATAATACTCCATATATTCCTTAAATGTTTTGATAAACTACTTACATTGATGTATTTCTCCTGCATGATCTTCATATTCTTCCACTTTTTTCATGGGGGAATTCATAGTGAAATGAAAAATTCATCCACACTAAAATCATTTGAATGAACTTTTTTATTTCATTATTTCGTAAAAAACTATGATATTTCTTTGAGATGAAAGATATTATTTATTTATTCATTTCATAATTTTATTTTTCAATTATATCACTGATTTCAATAGTCTCAGTATCTCGGATTTTCATTGTTTTCAATATTCAGAATGCTTTTTAATAATCTCTTTATTATAATAATTTCTAATACTTCATTAAACTCATAAATTAAGAAACAATTCCTCCATCTATTATCTCACAATTAAATCAAAACTAATTGTAATAATAATTTCATCACTTAAATTTGGGATCTTTTCCATATAATCTATATCCATAAAATGATTTTATAGAACTTATATAGGAAATCTATTTATGATAGGGTCTTCTTCTTCCAATAGAAAAAAATATCTTTTGGAATTTTCTTTATGTGGATGAATTTTTTTCTCAATGAATCAAAATTTCTCCATAAATTCATCTTAGCTTAGATAAACATTATACAACACCAGGTTTTTTATTCCTAGAATATTTATTCTAATACACTTTCTTATGAATATTTTTCTGATGGGAATTCTAAAACAAAATTTAAATGTAATTTATTCATCAGTGCACTTCCTAACTTCACAAGTCTGAAAAATCATACAATTTTTCTTACAAACAAAATTTTCGATCTGACTAAATAGTCTACCTAAAAAAACCCTTTTCATTTTTTGTTTATCATAACCTATTGATGATGGTTGAAAATATTTTTTCAACATATAATGATTTTTTCATAGGATAATTTATTTATTCAGTGAAATTCATGGATTTTTCATTTGGATTTATCCCATTGAATTTTCAAATATAGTGAAATATAACTTCTTGGGACACTTTTTTTCATTCTTCATTTTAAGAAACTGTACAAACTTAGCAATAGAAGGACTGAAAATATCCAATCTGATTAGGTTTTCCAAATTGTTTTTATTTGTTTCTTCTGGTAGAATCACACAGATTTTACTTTTTAAAAACATAGAAATAATAAATCACCATACATTCCTAAAAAAACATCATAACATGAGTTTGTCTGGAAAATTTATTCTTATGTACAAATTATTTACATTAGTAACATATGCTTTGATGTTTCTACAATATTATTGATTTATTAATCTTATTAAAACATATATAAAATAATTTTATGGAACCTTTACTTTTTTTTCATCTAATGAAAATGTATAAACTTAAAAAAACATGTATCCCCTTATATACATACAAATTCATTTTGATGAAGTTTTTTTAGTATAAGTTTATATAGATCAATAATCATCAGTTTCAATTTTATTATCTTCAAAAAAATTATCTTCAATCATGAATTTGTTATTATGTGGAATCTTTGATTAAATAAGAAGGAATCACTTGAGTTGGTCTGAAATTTTTTCAAAAAAGTTAAGGATAATTTCCAATTTTCTGACCTTCAGAATTTAGTCTTTTATAGGAATATTATAAAAAATATTTCTACATAAATATTTAGAAGCATTCTCACGAAAAATTATTAAAGAAATTTAACAAACTTTCTCAAACATGTTTACCCAAAATATTATTTAACAAAACATAGTTTTCAAAAAATATAAAACATTATTAGTAAAATATCACAAAGTACATCAAATAATGAAATTATTTCTTACCAAAAGAATGAAATTATGATTCCTGATGAATATGTATAATTACTTATTTTTAGATTTTATACTACTTCATCTAAATCATATAATGACCCACCTCCAATATTCCTCACTGATGAAATTCAAGGAGAATAAGAGAATGTGAAACTAATGGAAATGGAATGGAAAGAAAAGTATAGTGAATTTTATTAGTATGAAAGAGTATATTGATGTGTTATCTAAATAAATACCAAGATAACAACTTCAACATGAAGATTAATTATTTTATTGAACTCATTCTTGATTAATAATCAATATCTAAGACACCATACCAGATTGATACTGTTTATATTTTGAACTAAATGAAAAAACTATAGGGGTAGTTCCATATGTGATTCATATACCCAAGTAATTAACATTGGAGATACCATGTCTTGTTTTTTAAAAATAAATATTTGGCTATGAGGTTCTGCATTGAATGTATGGAAATTAGTTCCATCAATGTGAATGAAATTATCCTCTTCCTTATATTGACGACAAGGTTGATCATTTTTAGAGAGCATAATATTTTTTAATGATATATATTTGTTCTCGGTATCATAAAAAATTTTAACGAATAAGGGTATTCCAAAAAAATACATTTCTTATGAGGTATTAACATTATGAGTTAATAGTAATTCTATTTTTATTAACTAATTAATTCTTTATTTTTAGGTATTTGATGAATAGAGTTTTCATTAAATAACATTACATTTTTTCAAGGTATTTATTGTTGATATATTTGTATAATCCAATAGTTTTGAATAGTATAAGAGACATTTACAAATCATACTTAATACTATTAGAGAAAATGATTTATCTGGTAAATTTAACATGTGTGTATTCTAGCTTCATCAATTTTCATTAAATAGCTAACTTATCTCTAAGGATTAAATATCAGTTGATACATCAAAGGAAAAGGTATTCAAAAAATAATATATTATGACAACCAAAATTGAGGTATGTAGTTACCTTGGATTAGTAGGTTCTTATTAGTGTTTTCATTAAAAAAATATTGATTATAAATCTCATTAACCATGTGGACATGTAAATAGGATAACAATATAAACATGTAAACATAAAGACTATTTTGTTGAATTAAAGAAGGGCATGATCAATGTGATAATATTGACACTACTATCAAGAGGGGATATATTTTATATATATAGTGATGAATTGGTGAAAGTAAAGATGTGTCCTTATTCAGAATGATAATGTTATTACCTATTCATAAATCATGTAAATCCTATATGAACAAAACTATCCAACCCATCATCTGAATCTAGCATCCATAATATGTTCTTTGAAGATATGCAGACATTATATCGATTGAAAAATATGTGAGATATACATAGCTAATAAGAGCCTAAAATACATATTTTCCTAGATATATCTCAATATGAGGAAATTAACATAGTTAAATATACTTGAGGATTATAATTTCTCAATATAATACCACTATAGAAAGGATACTAATGCGGCTAATGCATTGAGTTGAAAAGATAATAGAGTTTTGTCTAAAATGTAGATTAAAAAGGAATATATATTTAGGGAACTAGTAATGTTGGAGATGAGAATTATTTGGTAATAGCAAACAAAATAACTTTTTCAAATTATTTCAAAACCAGAATTATTGGAAAAGACACTGATTTCATATACTAATGATTTGAATTTACAAATGAAAATAAATGTAAAGAATATTTGGATATTGGAAAAAATTGATTATGATGATGGTGTTATTAAATTTAAAAAGGGTTTATTTCTTCCATATATACCTGAGCTAAAAAGGAATTATTAGATGATTCTCATAGCTAAAATATCTTTATATACCCTAGTAGAACTAATATGAATTGGGATTTAATGAAACATTATTCCAGTGACAATTTGAAGTGGAAAATTGATGATAATATAACATGATTCGTTATTTAAATAAATGAAGGATATGAGAAAATATACTAGAGGATTCATTTAACCTCTACATATTTCTATATTAAAGTATGAACATTAGATTTTGATTATAAAAACACTTTTTTGGAAAAATTCAGAAACCTAACATGTTCCAACCAGACAAATATTAAACAGAATAGTAGATAACAAAATTATTCAAAGAAAATTGAATCCATTAAATGTAATATCCCTATATAATTTCAATAAGAGATCATTTACATTATTATCTAGTTCATAGTTAATAATATCGTTAATGATATAAGTTATATTGTCCCAGGATTAGAATATTCCTCCACTTTTATCTTATATTCATTAAAGAATCTTTTCGAAATTAGATATTTCATGTCTATACAATCTCTATTCTCATTATTTGCGACCAATAGAATTGTTATCCCTTATATCATGCCACATACTCATCATAATCATGAAAAATTAATGCATCCTCCAACATTTATTCCGTTGAGAGCTGGAGTAGTTCCCAAGGATTTTCCCCTACCTCCTCACCTACGACTCTCTATGTAGAATCCATGAGATCCATTGGTTCCTTGTAATTTGTAGCCTCTATGCCAAATATCCCATGAGGAACCCTTATATCATCCTTAATCAACATAGATTCACTCATGACCGAATATCAATCATTTCACCCATCTGCTCAATGGATTTTTCCTTATAACCAGCACCTTAAGGCATTTCATTTCCAATTTCTAGTTCTAAGAAGTATCACATTCCATCACCTTGGACTAAACATTCTTAGTTGACCTTATTTTCTTTGGATTATGCAGGTATGAGTAATTTATACACTCTTATGATCTATTACTACTACTCATGATGTAACTCCCTATATCCCGATTTCATCTATGCCCTTTCTTCCTCCAGGGGAAATGAAGACCTCTTTTATACCCTTCATTTTCACTATCATCTAAAACATGTTTATAATTCTCCCCCTAACTCTGAATTTTATATGTTGGTTCTCTCCACCTATAATTTTTCACGCATGCCTTCAAAGCCATTTTTCATGTTTAAACAGGACATGGTCATTCACAGGTTGGGCACCTTTATAGTATCTACCCACTCCTCAATCCCTTTTAGTGCTTTTTTCCAAATCATACATCCCACATAGCCTACCTTTAATTTCTAATATTCCCACAAATCATGGTTAAATCCACTTCCATGATAGAAAACATGTGTATAAGATTCTATAAAAGAATTATTGGTAATATTAACCAATGAACCAACATCTCCCACCTCCCTAGTACCCACTAAACCCAAATAAACATGTGAAACTGTAGTGGGATTGACCAAATCAGATATCAAGCATTTAAAATTTTCCACAGACTTTAGTTACCCCACATCTGATCCCATGTGAATAAACACATCATTACTTTGACCCCTAGGAACACCCAATCATTCCATCAGACCTTCATCATTGCCAAACACCAAGCCTTTACCACTTCATTCTAAATCCAAGTCCAACTACTGAGGTATTTTCTTCCTCCCATGCCTACAAAATACCATTTAGTGACCCAATTTCATACACAATGAGAAAACATCCATCCATGAATCAAAAATCGCATATTGTTTTTAGCGGAACTCTCTCCAACTGTAATCCAACAAAAATCAGTTAGCATTCTTGACACATCACCCCCCATATAGTTTTTGGGAAGAAATGTTTGATGGATTGATTTCGTGATACTATTGAGACACTGATATCTACCCAAAAGATTCCTTATCTTCTAAAAAATGAATAATTTTGAAACAGTAATGGGGGTTCAGGGAAAGTAACCCATATCACCATAGTTGGTGTATAACTTTTTATGTAGAATACATAATTCCACCTAAATATTTAGGACCATATATTATTATATTTTTGGGGGTTACTAGAGAAACACCAACGAAATCTTTCTATGATTCCAACCACGCTATTATATTTCTATGGTCAAAAAATCCCATGGTTTCTCTATCATTTAATCCCCAGAATCCGAAGATATTTATGTTGAAAGAATCAATCGAAGGGAGGAACTACTTCAAATGATAAATCAAGGTCCAATTCAAAAGAGGTGAAGCCTCATTAAACTCTATATATGAAATATGAAGATGAGGAAATTCGTTAAATAGATCTAGAACATTAAGGAAAAGTAAAACCAGAGTGAAGGATAGTTGGAAGAGAGGGTTAGGAAAAGGGGAGAAGGAAATAGATGGATCTCCCATGAAAGATGGTGATGGTCCATCCCCCACCATGGGGGGAGGGACTGGCGCAATGGCCATTACTGTTAGAATAGAAGTGAGAGCACCATTCTGGGCCGATATCTCCTTGATAATTTCCCTATTAATTTTTAAATCAAATGAAAATGTGATTACATTGCAATGGATTTTTTAACCAGATTAACAAATACGCCTAGAATAAATAATACTATATTTGTTTTTATTTATGTTATCACTAAATATGAACATTTAATCACTATAAGAGACAATTTACCTCTTGAGAGTCTTGAAATACTCTATATTAATGATTTTGAAAGCCTTCATGGTATACTTATACCGATTGTTCCCTTTTGTAAACCATGATTTACTTTGAATTTTTTTAGAATTCAAAAAAAGTATCTTTGTACTGAACATAATTTGAGAACATCCTATCATATTCAAAATTATTGTAAGTTTAAGAGGAATATTCAAACATTATATTCCACCATAAATTCATTCTAACATTACTTTCAATGTATACGGGAACCATGTTTTCTTTTGGTAGAGTTTTTCTATAATAATACCATCCAATCATGTATTCAACATGGAATTATAGAAAGAATAATATGGAATGATATTTCATATTCCAAATTATTGGGATGAAGATGTTGAAGGAAATTTTGGAGGACTAAAAATTGTGGAGGATACATCAATGATAGTAAATACTATTTAGACCCATATTATAAAACAAAAATATGGGATAAGACATAAGCAAGTAATCATGAGAATTTTTTTAATTTCAAGTAGGAGATCATTCTTTCTTGGATATATATCTATGAACTAGTGTAATAATATTCATTAATAAAGGAAAACTAAGAAATTGTTACATCATACATTTTATACTTCTATAAATAATTGGATACAAGGATTACCATTTGGAAATACCACCTAGACGCTCTAAATTACATTATGTGTTCCATATAAATATATTGAGGAAGTACATGTGTGATCCATATCATGTTATCACCTACAAAGAAATGGAATTATAACCAAATTTACTATAATGAAGAGATTCTATCATGATTCTAAAAATTAGAGAACAATCATTGAGGAATAAAATGACTACACTGGTAAAGGTATTTTTAAGAAATCAAATGATAGAGGAGGTGATATAGAAACCAAAATTTTTTATTATTACGAACTAACCAAATCTGTTCATGATGTGGTATAATAGAAATTCTGGGTTGATATTTCTTTAAAGAGGGAATATTGTAACACCATAACTTAAATTACAAAAAATCTTATCATTTTAGAGAAACAATAAAATACTTAAAATTGATTTAATCTAGAATGTGACTAAAATTTATATTCCAAAATTTCATAAATTTAATTTTCCTAAATTAATTTCATTTTTAATTCAATAAATAAAATTAACTTAGGATGACGTTTTATTTTTTTCTGAAATAATTTATTTTTCATTAAATAGTAAAAAAAATAACGATTATTCAATATATGAAATTTATTTTAATTAGATGTAAAAGCAACAATATATTTTTTCATTGTTTTTAATGTTAAATATGATCCATTTTATTTAGAATTAAAAAATTATATTCTACAAATCTAAAGGATTTTGTTAAAGGTTAATTTTTATGCTTCAAAACATTTTCTAAAGACTATGTTTCATCGTGATTTAAACATTTATATTAAAATTAATTTTGGACAAATTTAGAAATTGAATCATAAAAATGGATACTATGTTTTTAATAATGAGGTTCAATTTTGGTAAGTAGTTCTCATTAATTTTTTGTCATTATGAGTACTAAATGTGGTAAAAACATTTTACATCATTAAGGATAAAAATCCCTAAAATATTGTTAAAACCTTGAATCAATATCTCAAATTCAGATTGAAACATGACAATATTTAATTAGATTGAATGAATTCAAATTTAGTAGTCCCAAAATTAGATATATTTTATTTCGTTCAATTTTAATTCTCTAATGTAATTTATATTATTTTATTATATGAAAATTCCAAAATATCTCTCCCCTAGCATTCATATATGTATATTTTTTTACATAGGGATAAATATTGGATAATTTTAGTTAAAAATAGTTATTATAAATATTAAATCATAGTTTTTGTCAAAATATTTTTTTTAAAATTTTATTGATTATATAATTATTTTATATTCTTACACGACAAAAATAATGTTTATGTGCAAGTAGTAGAAAAATCGTGTAAATAATATTAAAAACACCAAAAGTTATATTTTAGGGTGATTTAAAGTTCACCATGAGTTTTATATCTGAATATATAATATTAGGAATGTGTTAATGTTTTATATTATAGTTTTTCATCTAAATTTATCTAATTAATGTAAAATTACATAAATAGTATCAAAAATAGAATTATTGATATATTGTTAAAAAATAATATTTTATTAAATTACATAAAAATTATAAATGTATTGAGAGATAAAAATTAGGATGATAAATGTTCTAAAATTTAATTTCATTTTGATTTATGATTCAATTTTGAGATTATAAGTAAAATTATAAACCATTCATAATGAAAATGTTGTTACCACAATTTTGGAAAAAATTATTTATCAAAGGTATAATCTAAAAAGATAAGGGTTTAAATGGCTAAAAAAATTTCTTAATCCACATTGGGTTTGTTTTATTTTGAACTAAAACTTATGAAATTTTAATATGAATAATTTTGGATCCAATTTTCTAGGAATAGACTTTATAATATTTTAAAAAATAAAAAATTTATAAGTGTGACACTCATCTCAATTATAAAATGGAAGCTCCTCACCTCAATTATTCTCACATCATAAGGAATGTATCTCCCCTGAAACCTAAACAAATATCTCCCCAAAATCTTTTTATGTTTTTTATAGGTTATGTTCTATCCAAAATACCAACACTAGGGTCCATAAGAATAGATCTAAAAGAGGTTTCTCTAAGAGAAAGTAATCATTTTGACAACTATATCAAATTTATTTCATATTATAATCAATAAATATAAGTTTTACCAACAATAAAATAATAACTAATGTATAATAAATATACATATATGTTGTCATGATTATGGGTAAACCATTTTCCTTCTTTTTTCATTCAATGAAAAGTAAAAAAAATTACTTGTGCGTACATACGACTTATCATCTCCATATAATGGTGTAATTCGTTTTTCATCACCAATATACATGGATGATTATAAAAATTAATATACATAATATATGTGATATTTATAAAAATATTATCCATATGAAATTATAATATCATATCTATCTTTTTTTATAATCCATTAGAAATCGATAATGTCACTCGTGCATACGTGTGGACTACCGCCTCCACAATGTGATGCGATTAATTTTTCAATTACACTTTACATAGATGATAATAATGACAGATTTAGTTAATATATATTTTATATATGATATAATAATGATTCTTTAAAGGTGAATTATTATTTACCTTTCTTTCATTCCATCTTTGTAAGTGTGAAAACAAGATCATTGAATTTGTAGACATACCATCTTTATGCATGGTGTAATTAATTTTTATATATCTACAATTCAATGATGAATCAAAATATGTATATAATGAATATATATGAAATTTATATCACAGTTAAAATTATGTAGATAATTTAAATATAATCAAGATAAAGGGACCAAATATAATTAACCAAAATATACACGAAAAATGAAGAAGTTAAATATTAGAAATGATGATTTGAGTAATGATCTATTAATAAACGTGTATTAAAATGTTATAATTGGATCATATATGATAGTATAAGTATGTATATGTTCATGGTATATAATTATCATAAATTTAAATTTATTATATTGGAGGTTACAAAGACATACAATGAATTTTGGACTTGAGGTAAGGTTTATTTCACAATCTCATCATTATTCGGGATTATTTTGGTTTAAGTCTCCAATTAAAAAATTAATTAATATTTAAATATTAAAAAAATATTTTCTAAGAATATATTAAATATTAAAAATTACATATTTTCTTTTAATTTTCCACTCTTTATGTACTCATGATTCTGAAATATGTTTTTTAATGAAAAATGAATTTGTTTCTCTACTCAGCCAAAATTATTTTTATTCCATATAATTATATTATAGAAAATGTTCTAAATAATTTCTAAAATGTTATTTTATGATTAATTAAATTACTTTTTACCCATTTTTAGTTTTTTCATTTTTTACAAAGAAGATTTTTATCTTTTTTTCAAATGAGGTACTTTTAGAAATTTTTATAGAAGGTTGAATGGAATGTTTTCTTTAATGATATATTTCTAGATTGGAAATTAATACCATACTTACCACTTTATTATAATAATATTTCATTAAAATTATAAATCTATATTTTCAAACAAAAAAATTTCCAGAATATTTAGAATTTTTTTATTTTGAATAACTGATTTCAAAATTAAAAGGTTATTTTCGACAAAAAAAATATTCTAGTAGTCTTTTATGGTATCTTAATTTAGATAAACATTTATTGGTGAATATAATTATTTATGAGGGATATACTCATTTGATACAATTTCCATTATTAAATTATAAGGATTATTTTCATTTTTATTTATTGGATAAAATATGAACATTTTGTATACATCGCTTTCAATATGAATGTTTACATTGATTATATTTCACCCCCTTCATAAGATGAATGGATTAAACGTATTATGTGATTGGTGGGGCCCATTAGTGAACCTATATTCTCTTGCAGGTTTCAGGATACTAACTCGTTTTGGTATTTGGTGCATTCCTTACTTATTTATATATTTTCTCTTATCACAATGACTTAATGGTATTATTTTGATGTCAAAAAATATGCATTCTTTCATTAGTAGACTAGTTATTACTATCCAAGATATTATTTAAGTATCCATGTTATCCATGGATTCATTCCACTTTTATGTTATTAGTTATAAGTAATTGATGGTCATTATATAAATCATCCATATTATTCATGTTTCTATTATTTTATGACAGGTTCTGTTGTACAATTTCTATTACTAAACAGCTGATCTCAATATTTATGATGCTTTTTTCACTAGGATAAAAATTAAGTATATATGAATGATATTTTGGATTTAATTGAATAAATAATAAAATTATCACAATAATTATTATACAATATTCCTTATTTTTAGATATAATGTGAGATTCATATATGTATGAAGTATCAAAGACTACCAAAATATTAGGTTATTCAGGATGGGATCCATTGTAATTTATGGATGTATAGTAAAATAACCACCAACATTGGGACATTGTATTTAATATGTTACATTTTCCATGAGATTCATGCTTTAATTTCTTTTAATTTCTATTTAAAATTCTATAAATGTTAAAAAATGCTACAAATTATATTTAGAAAAGTTAAAATACCATGATGGAAAATGTTTATAGAAAATACATAACCCTGAAGTCTGTCAAAAAAATTGTGAACCTAGAATTAAATAAACTGATTTACCCAAACTAAACTATCTAAGGTGAAATGGTGTAATATTTAAAACCATTTATAACACTAATGAAAAAGATTTAAATTTTATTACCGATATTGTAAATCCCCTTGATCTTGTAAAAATTCGAATCTAAATGTGTTTAATTTTTGAAGATTCCAATATCATAAATCATATCAACACAAAAAAATATTTGATTCATTAAGATTTATCTCATTTAATATTCATGTTTAGTACAATAGGTTGTTAAACTAAGTCATAAGATGCTTCAAATATTTTAATTTATAGGTTACTATAAAATGTATTGCATGTGGTTTAAAAAATAAGACCTTTAATAATGATATTATGCTACTAAACATAAGATAATAAATTTCGTTGTTATTATTCACACCATATAACTCTTGAATACGTTAAAAATTTATCCTTACCATTAAAAATTAAGCTAAATAGAATATTATTGCTTATATAATGATATGAAACTAAATAGAATATCACCATACTCTACTAAATACCATATAAATATAGGGTATACGATCATCCTAAGTACATTATGTTAACATAAATAGGAATACGAAATATATATACTAAACTAAGTTTCTATAATTTTTTAGGGTGAACCTAACAAAAATTAATAATAACATACTTATACTTGTAATTTTGGTTAACTTATATTAAAATATTACTCTCTCCATTACCATAAAATTATGTTGTATATTAAATTTTTCATATCATGTTTCTTGTTTGAAATGGATATATACCAATACCTTAAAATCTTGGTCCCAATCAATTTTCTTTTCAAACACCCTGACATTTCACCCCAAATAATGATTCCTTCCCACTTCTTATTAGATCTCCCTCATTATAATGTAAAATTTCCCATTTTTTTATTATAAAATTCAAATATATCCATTAATGAAAAATTTATCTTCAATTTCATAATTATTTAATGACTTCAATCTTATATAGATCTACATATCTCTTTATTTTTGTCCTTAATAAGTTTATAGTAATGCATGTTTAACCATATTCATACCTAATCTATTCCTTTTAGTCTCCCAACCTAATCCATATTATGGCCCACATTCCCCTATATTCAATTCATGTGGAAATGTTTTTGACCATTTCCCCAATACGAACACTGTAGATACACATTCTAAATCTTAACCTTATCCCCATTCCTTTTAATTGTTATTTTGGAATGGTTTATTAGTGTTTATAAAAATTTATAGTCGTTATAATACCTATATTTTTTAATTTAGTTTCTTCATGTTATCTTATATTTTACATTTATGTGTAAATATATAGTGGTTAAATCTATATTGACAATCAAAAAAATTTCATTTTACCCATTTTGTGTCATACAAATTTTTACTCGTCCTAAATTAATCATATTTGGTCTATTGGAAATTGGTTGAAAATCAAATCTAAATGAAATTTCATCTATTTATGGTTGTTTAAATTGTAACACTAATATAGTATGTGTATAAATCTCTTGGGAATATTACATGAATAAAAGTTCCCCTGACCCTATATTACCTTTATTGTAGAGCCTATATTCTAAACCTGGTCAGTTTTCAACCTATGATTTTATAAAATTCCATTTAATGGTTTGGTGAGGGACATACCATTTTAATATATTTTATAGATTCCCTGTTACTATTTATCATTATTTTACCATCACCGATTCATCTATCCTAATTAATTAATGGTCTTTTCCAGACCCATATCCCTTACTATATTTCAACATCTTTAGTATCTTTTACCCACAAACCATGAATAGTAATTTATATAATTTTATTCAATAATTTTATATGGAATAATTAAAATATTCATATGATAATAAATGATATTGAATATCATGTTTTAGGATCATTTGAATAACCTTTATATTTCCATTATAACAATTATTTTTATAGATTCACTATATGCCTTTCTTTATCTTTTAGTATTCACATTTCAGTTTCAACTCTTTGAAATTTGTATTTTTTATTCTATTTCTATTTATTTTATTCATAATTTTAACCCTTTTATGATGGTTTAATACCCCCATTATGAATAATTTCCTTCATTTCAGTACTATTCTCTATATATAATGATACTAAACCTCATGTCAATATATTTGGAGCTACAAGCCATTAATCAATACAAAATTATCTCTCATGATTATCCCATAAGTATGTGGTTAATGATATATATATTACTTTTATGTCTGAACATACATAACGGAATGTTCAAGAAAATGGTTGTTGAATGATATATTAGACCACTATATAGAGTATATAAGAAAAAAACATTTATAAATAAAAATTGATGAAAATATTGTAAAACTAACACCATGGATTAGAGAAAAGCGTTTTATTTTTTTAATACCCTATAGATATAGAAAATTGTTTGAATATAATACTATTATCAAGTATCAATCTATTTAAATGAGATTAAAGTATGTGAGGAAAACATTGAGTAAAACTATATTCATGATATATTTTTTCATTTATTTCTCTTCTTGAATTATACTTATTAACTAGAGATTATAAACACAATTATAGTTAGTGAAATACTATCATAATATATATTGAATACTAGTTAATTTTTTTTATAACATTAAACTGAAAAATAAGAACGTGGTTCACGTATTATAGTCTTATAACATAAAACACCTTTTGGACCAATTTATGTGATCCTAAAATCAAAATCACAATTTAGGATGTGCTCTTGATAAAAATATAAAATCCATATGTTACATGCTAAAATTTATTGAATTTTATGGTAAATAATTATAAAATATATTTGACTAAAAACTTATAAAATAAATATTGAGTAATATTCGTGCCTTTCCCTCTATGGAATTTTTATCTGGAATATGAAAAATATAACACGAAAAAATAATTAATTGGTATAATATTGTAGAATTAAAAAAATTTCTATTAAACATTAAACATAATGTATTTATATATAAAATAATAGAAAAATATTAGATCAACCAAATTTTACCCCATGATTATATGCCTAAACAACATAGAAGGTCCCCAGAGAACGCACCTTCATTTTGAGTTCATGTTTACATTTAAATTATTTCATTCCAAATTCAGACTAGTGATTTCAAATTTAAAATTCCAACTATTATCTTATTCCATTTAACTTTAAATTAATTCTATATATTTCTCTTTAGAATTTCTCCATTGTAAAATCGTCCGTTTGTTCATATAAAGGATTACAACATTATTATTCTACCACAATTATTTTCTCAATAATTTTCATTAGAGATAGAGATCCAGGGATATAATAACACCTGACAATATGAAAAGGATCCTTATCAATAATATTATTTTTCTTTGGTCCTCATACTCTTTCAATTCATGTTAATTTTTTCAATACTTATCATTTAATGTAGAGTTCACCAATGTATGTCTATCAATTTATTTCACCTTTACATATTTTCATTCTAAATTAGGTTTTCATAATTATTGATTTTTTTTATACTTGGCCTTTTCCAAATTTATAATTTTTATTCACTAAATGTTCTTATCAGAATCTGTGTTTGAAATTCAGATAGGTTATCATTCCCAATAGATAGTATTTCTTGTATGTTTACACTAGAAACAAGTATAATTCATAGAGATACCTTACTAATCATTTAACTCTCATAAAAAACTACCTCATATTTTTAATAATTGACATATATCCAAAATTTTATCTTCACATATAAATAATATGCATTCTATGAAGGTTATATGCTGTAGAGAAATAATTCAGGAATATCCCAAAAAATGGTATTTTATTGATTTTCATAAATAAATATTCATAATCATATGAATAGAAACCTAAAATATTTTACAGGAAAAACATCATATATAATTTATAATTACTTTATTTAAATATTCAATTACCTCACATGAAATTCATTATTCATTGAATATTTGGTTGATATGTTCCTTCCATTGAATAATTATGTTAAATGATCCAAGTGTATAATTTTAACAACCATTCACCAACCATTAGTTTGGGAATAGTTGGGTTTGAACTTAACTTAGGTGACATTCCAATAACACCAAAGGGTGGTAATAAATGTTGCGGTTTTAATAAGGAACAAGGGTTACATTTTAGCCTTTTTACACAAATGAGAAAACCCACCCATGCTACCATAAATTAACCAAACCCAAAAATTCTATATAAATAAAGGATGATTCAAATTAACAAATTAATGTACAATAAATATGAATAATTAGTGTATGAAAAGAAATAATAACACAAAACTACTAAGACTCTAAAAATCAAACAACACTCAGTAACCAAGTTGGCACTACTCTAAACTCCCAGAATATGACCAACTCCCAATCCAAATCTCATGCATCCATGAAAACTACCTCAACAATAATACCTAGTGAAATATTAAACCTTTCCCTTTTAATTATCAGGGAAAACATATTTATATGCACAATAACCCAACTATTTATAAATTAAATCCCTTTTTTAAATGAATAAATTCTTATTAATTATTGTAGTTATAGAAAACACATGCACTAATTTGGTAATTTTGGGTCATTTTATACTGTCATGTTTAAATGGTCATTAAATAATGACAATCTTTGATAATATGATTGTTTTATATTTTCCATTAATATTATTATATTAAGTGTTATGATAAATTTCAATAGACATAGAAATAAGAATTTATGACCACAACCAGTAAGATCAAACATTATAAAGCTCATCTATTAGATCATTTCAGGGAGACAGAACCACTAGGATTTTTCCATAACCAATAAAAATATGAAATTAAATAATTTAATCATGAATTACACCATTTACATAATATAAGTTCAATGCTATCAATATCAGATTCAAAACCATGTTCGTTGAACAACCCTAATAATTTACAACTATAATGTCTTGGATTTTTCCATGCATTTTTTTTAGTATTATATGGAATTATTTCAATTCCAGGAACTAAGACAGAATGTGATTCTGAGGCTCAATGTTCCCAGAGAAATTCATATAAAAACGTTCAGTTTTTTAATAAAAGGAAAAATGGGTTTCTGGAAAAAGTGGAATAACATATAAATGATTTTTCAGATCATAAATCTAAGGCTATTGTTGCGTTCAGAGTAGTGATTTTACACTAGATGATGCCCTCCATTGGTCGGTGGGGGTCAACTGTGAAAAGTATTTTTCAAACATAATGAGAATAATTTTTATTAATAAATATATTTTTTTTCTATGTAACAATGTTTCTTTTTAAATTGTATTTAATTAGGGATCTGGGGTTAGGCTCAAAATGCTTAAATTTTTTGAAGGGTTTAGAGTATACCTTGGATAAATCTCTCAATGGATGATGATGGGGTGGTGGATCGAGATCATTCATGATAGATCACCATCGACAACAAATCCTTAACAGCAAATGCTCCTTTCCTAGGTAGGATGTGGTTATTTTAGTTATTTCTTTCCCTGTTATTAAAATCATTGATGAACATGAATCAACCAACAAACAAGTTTATTTTAAGTTCAATTGTTCTTGCGGGATGATTTTTATTGTGAGATTTATTTGAAGATGATTATTATACTATTTAGTTTTTTTATTGATCATTCATACAGGAATTGATCGAGACTAGAAGAAACAATTATTGAGGTTCATTTCTTGAGTTTGTTCCATGTGATTTCCCATATTTCCCATGTGTTATTTGTTATTTATGGGACATAAATGAGCGGACATTTCTCCTTCAATTATTGGAGAAACGATCCAAAATCAATGATTTTACTTCATGAAGACACAATGGAGGTGTGATCAAGATTACATGATGCGATTTGGTGAGGAAGATAGTGCATGAAAGCGCACAGATGTAGTCGGGGCAGAGGATCTGGTTAGTCCAAGTGATGGGTGGTGTGGGTCATGGGGGCCCATCCAGGTTGACGGTGATGCAAATGGCGAACCACCATAGGGAAAACCAATTAGGGTTGAATACAGAATGGCGGGGGATTCATGGGATCTTGTGGTAGAGGTGAGGCTATTGGCAGGCAGATTGTGCTGGAAAAACAGACATGGAGGGCCGGTCATAAGGAACGTTGTACAACACTGAGTGAAACAGGGGGAAAGTGATCGTGGAAAACCACGTGTGGATGAAAAACTAGACCACATGCTTGCAAGATGAACTAGGTGGCCCAGCAGCCCAGGACGAACCGAGCCCAACATGCCAAAATGGGTTGGGTCATCCAGGCAGGTTCGGGTCGGCCAACATATCGGGTTGGGTCTGGTGGGTCAGATAGGAACCATACTACAGCAGAGCTGAATCTTATTTTTAATAAAACACTCATTACATTAAAACAGAGCATTTATTTGACATCCCATTAGTAGCATTCAGACCCTTGTTATTATATGGTCATTACGAGAACAATGGTGGGTATTATATCGAACACATTTCCTGTGAAATGGAATATATAAATGGGAAATACCCAGGTTCAAGGGGCCTGACATGCATGACTACTACTCACAGTGCACCCTCTCTTTTCAATATGAATTGATTACCGCATTGACCTTATCTTGGAAAAGTTTCATTAGGTCTCATTCAATTTATAATTTCCCAGAAGGTTTGATGTTATCATCTCCTACTCACAAAAGTATGATCGCTTCACCAGGACATACATGATAGAGTTGTTGAAATCCCCTAAGAGGCCTGGAGTAGATCCAATATCCCTTCTTTGTAACCAAGGTAGATAATTCAGTATTGACTTGAGAAACGCCGCTAGGTGTTGATCCTCTAATATGTGGGTTAATCCATATTGAGTTTTGGGTATAACCCCATGTAATTTCCTGTAATCCTAATCTTATGTATCATATCTCTCTTCAGATCATTCATCGTATATCTCTCTTATGGTGGTTTCCGATGGATGGTACTTCTACGACAGACGTGATATGTGTTATTAGACCGAGGAGTGTGTTTTCCAAAATGTGTGCTTCATAGAATATTCAAACTCAATTCACAGTGTTAGTATATATTGGTTTTGACTAACCATAGATAGTATGGTATTGTATGCATTTATCGTGATGTTCTTATTATATGTTGTAGAAATATAATTGTGTAAAGTTGATTCTAATTTTCCTCTATGTATTTTTTTGTGGATTTAGGGTGACCTATTGAGTATTGTTATAATTACCCATCCAAGGGGTTTCCCCGCACGTGTTATGTCTTGTGCTGAGGAGTGACCTTTTGATAGAGTCTTGGGCAGACTAGGATTGGATAGAGCCTTGAGAGATCAGATGGGATGAGGTGTTTGTACGACATTAGACAATTACCCCAGTATTTTCCCTTTAGGCAGGATAAAGTAGGGTTCTCTAGGGATGAGTTTCTTTAACATGTTTATAGACGTTATTTTTTGTGTTCTTGTATTTTCTCCATTTTTTACTTTCTATTACATTCACTATTTTACTCTAGTTGTGGGTAATAGTGGTATGCATGCATTTGGTTCTTAGTGGGTTCTTACTTTTCAGAATTCTTTTCTCGGACTAGTGTGTGTCCATATAGGTACTAAAAAAATTCATCCCATTCTATTTATATGCATACTATGTGCTAGTCACAAGCCCCTATATATGGTTAGGGATTAGTACTTATGTGATCAGACCTTAAAGTGAGGTCTACGTAGTGACATCCGAGCTAGTATATTCCCTCTATGAATTATAACTCATGCTGGGGTGCCTGAGCGGGCTTTGGTGGTTGAGAGATTTCCGGATGAGTAGAGACAACCAATGATAGTCTACAGTGGAAGGGTAGGTGTAGAGACCTCAGTAGCAGGGAGAAAACAGTAGTATTAGGGACTTGAATGTGGGACCAGTTTCATGAGGAGGTCCCAGGACACAATATCTATAGTTTTGGGTTCACAGGGTAGATATAGTTATCCTAGTTAGAAGCGGTGCTACTAATGTGACATAAGGGAACATCTTGCTCAAGGATGTCCAGCTAGACATGTTTCTGACCTGAAGGTGGTGGATGGAAAACTGAGCCAAATGTAGAGACAAAAATCGGAAGATACGAAGGGTGGAAGATGTCACAGATGAGTGGGGGAGCAGCGGGAGGTGGTTAATGTTTTTACATGCTACCACCGCCACCCCCAGGTGGTCCGCTCTGGGATGGGGGAGCTGCGGTATAGGGGAATGGACAACTACATTAGGTCATGACTTATTACCTAGGGGATCCATGAATGATTCAGGGTGTGATCTGTATCTTTTCTACCTTAACTTTTTTACTGATAGATAAAGGTGATAGTTATTCCTTCCTCACCACATATCTTATTCGAGTCCTTGAGATTCTGGTAGAATATTTGACTCAAACCATACCCTTTGAGACCCCTATGGGATGAGACTCTATGATCACACATCTATAATAACAGTTTCAACATACCCATGGAGGTGAGAGTTTTAGTTGGAACCACATGGTGGTAGCATTGAGGCCTTACAATTTCATTATTGGTAGGGATTGGTTATCTTTATTCCATTCCCAGATTGACTATTTTAGGTGAAGTGTACGATGTGTTTTCTGTGAGGGAATGAATACTTCTATTATTAGTGAAAATTAAATTGAGAAAACATAAGAAGAAATCATTCATATAACGGTGCAACTGATCACTCTTCAATTGGAAATCTTGACCCTTGGTGTAATAGATTTTATGAATTTTCTGTTCCCAGCAGTAGTGGTAGAGTATATGGATATCTTCCTAGAAGATGTTCTAGGATAACCTCCCCATGGAGATATTGCCGTCTGCATCACCTTACACCATAAAAAAGCACTTATATCCTCACCACCATATCAAATGGATCCCATAGAGATTCAAAACTTGAGGGTGAAGTTGGAGGATTTTTAGAAGAAGGGATTTTTTATACCCAATGTTTCACCTTGGGCAGACCTAGTGTTGTTTTCCAAAATGATAGATGGGAGATTGAGGTTGTGTGTATACTACTGGTTCCTGAACCGGGTGACCATGAAGAAAAGGTATCCACTACCTAGGATTGATGACCTCTTCAATTAGTTAAGAGGGGAATAATGGATTTCAAAGGTTGAACTTTGATCAGGATATCACCAGTTGCGAGTACGAGACAAGGATATACCGAAGATGGATTTTAGATGACACTACGGTAATTATGAGTAATTGGATATTCCATTTGTCCTGAATAAAATGCCATCATTGTTTATAGGACCCATGAACCTGATATTTCATCCATACATAGACTGGTTCATGGTGGCCTTCATTGATGATATCCTTGTGTACTCGACATCGGAGGAGGAGCATGTGTGACACTAGTGGCTGATTCTGGATGTACTCTGAGAGCACTAAACTTATGAACAACTCTCAACATTCCATTTCTCAATTTAGGTAGTCCACTTTATGGGATATATTATCTCAATATATGGAGTGGAAGTGAAGTCGGCAAAGGTTGAGGCAGTGTTAGCATGAGTGCCACCTAGGAGCGTGATAGAGGTGGGGAGATTCATGGGGATAGTAGGATATTACTGAAGATTCATACTTGATTTATACATGATATAGGAACATATTAAAACATAAAATGAAAAGGGTAATCCTTTCATGTGTAAAGAGAAGTACAACAGGCTTTCTGATAGTTAATATAGAGTTTGACGAGCTGTCTGATCTGAAGGTTGTCAGATGAGGGTGTAGAGTATGTAGTGTTTTTCGATGCATCAGGAATCGTGGTTCATTGTGTCTTTATGTAGAGTCAAGGTATTATTTCCTATGTTTTGTTTCAATTGAGACCACATGAGAATAACTACATGACCCATGATCTTGATCTTGCTGCGGTAGTATTTTCATTGAAGATGTGGTGACACTACCTGATGGGTGAGCGGTTTATCGTCTTCTCGGATCAAAAGAATCTCAAGTATATATTCTCTCAAAAATATCTGAACTTAATATAGTGGTTGTTGATATAGTTACTCTAGGATTATAAATTTGAGATCATCTACACTCCATAGAGGGGGAACATGGTGGCATATTATCTCAATAGGATATCTAGTTTTCCATTGTTGGGTGAGGTGTTGGAATAGTTGGCCCTGTTATAGTTATCCATTGTGGATGGAGATGGGGGAATCTTACCTATAGTAAATTTTAGTTACACCGACACTCTTATAGTGAGTCTAGGAGGCACAATATGGGTATACCGACTGTGAGACTCTATATGATCGGTTATCAATAGGGCATTCTTTTGATGGATATTCGGAAGGTGGTGATAAATTTGTTATTTTTAAAGGGCTCACATTTAGTCCAGTGGAATCATGATCATAGGTTCTGTGGGAGTTCCACATATACACTTTGGTGGTACATCCAGGTGTGATGAAGATGTACTAGGCCCTCTGACATTAGTTATCATTGCCCAAAATGATGAAGTGAGTTATAGAGTTTGTTTCTTGATGACTCACTTGTCATAAAGTGAAGGCTGAGCATCATGTTCTTTTGGATTTGACCAAACACCTTGATGTTCCAGAGTGGAAGTTGGATGAGATATACATAAACTTTGTGATGGATTTACAACACACGTCTCGGGGGAACGATGCCACCTGGGAGATTTTTTACCGACTCAACAAGTCGACCCACTTCCTACCTATCCATGAAAAGAGTTTGATAGAGAACTTGGGACACCTCTACATGTAGGTGATAGTTTGGCTTCATAAAGTTTTGTTGGCAATTTTTTTGGATCATGATGCTTGTTTCACAACTCAATTGTGTAAGGGATTTCATGAGTCATTTGGGACTCAGTTACATTTGATCACGAAATTCCATCCCCAAACGGATGTCTAGACATAGAGGACTATTCAAGTTCTAGAGGATATGTAGCGGGTGTGAATGTTGCCCTTCATTCGTAGTTGGAAGGAACCACTACCATTGGAAGAGTTTCTATAAAACAACATCTACCACTACACCATTTCTATGGAACCATTCAAGGCTCTATACGAATGAACTTGTAGGTCACCACTTTGCTGGATTGACCCAGGAGAGTTAGAAATCATGGGCCTATATTTGGTGTGAGATACTACTAAGAATGTATAGATCATCTAGGAGAATATGAAGACTATATATAGCTTTGAGAAGTCATATTCCAATAAGAGATAATGACCCTTGGAGTTTGAGGAAGGGGACCATATGTTCCTTTTGGTCTCACCTTGATGGGGATTGTGGATATTTGGTTGGGGTGGAATGTTATCTTTGAGGTTTATTGGACATTTTTAGATACTGTATAGAGTGGGTGAGGTGTAATAATTCTGATCTCTACCCCAAAATTTACACTAGGTACATGAAGTATTCCACATGTTATAGCTGAGAAGGTAAGTTTATGGCCCATCGTATGTCATCGACTAGGGTGAGCTGGAATCGAGGATGGAAAGCCCTATATTGAGTACCCAGTGCTGATTGAGGATCGACATGAGAGGATCCTTCATGGGAAATATATTACCTTGGTTTATGTTTAATAGAAGCACATGAATCTCTAGGAGAACACATGGGAGCATGAGGCTCCAATTCGTACATATTACCCACAACTTTTTGAGTAGTCATGTTTTGGCTTGTGAGGAATGTAAATCCCTAAGGTGGAGAGAATGTATGTCCTATATTTTTTCATTTATTGTTTTTAAATATTATATGGAATTATTTTGAGACCTGCTGTTGAGACAACATGTGATTCCAAGTCCTGGTGTTCCTAGAAAAATTAGATGAAAAATATTTAGTTTTTAATTAAGAAAACAATTGGTTTTCCGAAGAAAGTGGAATAACTTCTAAAGAGGTGTTGTGAACAAAAATTCAAGGTCATCGTTGAACTTAGAGCTAGTATTTTACCCTAGGTGAGGCCTAACATTGTCCATAATGGGTCAAATGTGAAAAGTTTTTTTCATACGTAACAAGAATAAATATATTTTAATAAAAAAATTTGATTTTGATGCGACAACATTCCTTTTTTAATTTTTATTTTATGTAGGGATACAGGGTTAGGCTCATATCCCTAGAATTATCAGAATGATTTAGAGTGAATTTTGGAGAAATATCTCAATGAATGATGTTGGGATAGAGGATCGAGATTTTTCTTGAGAGATATCTATTGACAATGAATCCTTAGTAGTGAATGATCATTTCCTTGGTAGGATGTTGTGATTTCAGTTCTTTCTTTCCCCAATAATAAAATCAATGAAAAACAAGAACCAACCCATGAAAAGGATGATCCTTAGTTTGATCATCCTTGCAGGATGGGGTTGATTGTGGGATTTATTTAGTTTTGATTATTATACTTTTTAGTTTTGATTGGTCATTCTTACAGAACAGATAAAGACCAGAACGAACAACGTTCAAGGTTCGTTCCTTGAGTTTGTTCCATGTGATATCCCATTTTCCCCATGTGATCTTAGTTCTTCATATGATATGAATGAATGATCATTGTGTCATCTATTTTTTGTGGAACAATCCAAAATCAATGATCTGACCTAGTGACGACATAGTGGAGGTGAGACGGTGTAGGTGCGATGCAATTTGGTTGGGATGGTGGCGCATAGAGGCGTCTTAGGTGGAATCTATGATTGGTATAGGTGAGTTTCGACATAGGTCCAAGGGTCTAGTCCTGGCTGATGATGAGGTGGATAGTGAGCCAATGACGGGGTGGCTGGAAGAGGCCGAACACGTCACAATAGGGGCTGCGTGGGAGCCCGCGATGATGGTGAGGCTACGAGTATGCGATGGGTGCATGAGAACAACGGGATGGCCGCATGGGATGCGTCGGGACACTATGTGGACCAAGGGACATGCGGTTGGGGCATACCACATGCGTCAGACAAACCTTCCTTCTTGTGTGTGGGCTGAACAGAACCCAGGTCGGATTATTTTTTACTAAAATGATCGTAACATTCAGGCGGAGTGTCTGTTTGACATGCTGTCAATAGTGTTGGGACCCCTGTGAAGAGACGGTACATATGAGACTAATAGCTTCTCTTAGATCAGATATATTTTCAGTTAAATAGACCCTTTACATGGGAAGTACATGGGGTCAAGGGCCACACCACGTATGACTACTACTCATCGTACATCATCTCTATTCTACGTGAACTGATTTCCTCATCCACCACATCATAGACCAGTTTTGTTAGGGGTTATTCCTTTTATCACATCTAGGATGGTTTGTTGGCATTGTTTCCTACTCACAGGGGTATAATCTCTTCAGCAGGACATGAATGATAGAGTTGTTTGAATCCCCCGAGAGGCTTAGAGCAGATCCTCTACCCCTTCTTTGTGCCCTAAGTATTGTCTTTGTTATTGACATGGCCAACTTCATTGTGCGTTGAGACTCTACTTAGCAGGTTAATCCAGATTGAGTTTTTTTGTGTCACCGCATGGCCTTGGTAACGATCCTCATATTATGTATCATATCTCTATTCATATAATTCATTATAAGCCCCCTCATTACGATTTACAATGGATGGTACATCTCAGATGGACGTTATCAGTGTTATCGGACTTGCGAGTGTGTTCTCTTAGATGTGTGCTTTATGGAATCTTCGAATTGAATCTCTAGTGTTTCTATGAAGTAGTTATTACTTACCATATAATATGTGGTATGATATGAGTATATCTGGATGTTCTTCTTATATGTTGTAGACATATACTTGCGAGGAGCTGAATGTACATTTCATTTGTGTATTTCGTTCAGGTTTTAGGGTGTCTTATTGAGTATTGTTATACTCACCTCTAGATGGGATTTTACAACATGTTTAATGTCTAGTGTAGATGATAAAATATTTAGTACAGTCTAGGGAGGACCAAGATCAGATGGAGCCTTGTGTGATCAGATGGGTCGAGGAGTTCTTACGTCATCATACAGTATCCCCAGTATCATCCATTCAGGTTGGATCAAGTAGAGTTTTTTGAGTATGGGTTTCCATAACTCGCTTACATACATCCTTTTTTATGGTCTTTTATTTTGGATCTATTTACATTCCATTACTTTCACCGTTGCACTCTGGTTGTGGGGTATAGTGGTATGCATGCATTTGGTTCTTAGTATTTTTTACTTTTCAGTATTGTGGGCTTGGGAATGTTTGTGTGCATACAGGTATTATAAAAATTCCTCCCATGTTATTGATATTCCTACTTGATGCTAGTCACCAACCCCTGACCTATTAGAGGTGGGATTGGGGAGTCATGGAACAGGCCCCACTAGAATGGGTAGTGATAATAACTATCATACACTGTACCCTTTGGGTGTACATGAGATTAAAAATGTTTTTATGTATTTATAAACTTGTAGAATTATTTTTTTAATAATTTAATGATTACATTTTACCCTTTTTATTACATTATATACACAATTATATATGAGTATTTTAAAATTGATTTTTATATGAATAAACCAAAATTTTATTTTAGAAAAATATTTGGTTCTAATTAGAATATCTATTTCGATAAATTCATGTATTTTTAATGATATTTGATATTCATATAAAAATATTATTACTTAATATATATATATATATATATATTATAATTTAAATAAATCCAACATAATTTTTATAAGGTCCAAAAAAATATTATTGTCCCAAAAACCAAAATTTCTCAATAAATAATGATTTGGAATTTAAATTTTAAATTCTCATAGTTAGGTAATAATTTTGATAAAATAAATGTTATTTTTTAAATCAACACATCAAGATTAGTCAGTGGTTTGTTTCTCATAATCATTTAAGGTTGTGGAATTTTTTTGGATAAAAATTAAAAATGGTATAAATATACGTTATGTATTATGACATCATAATATCCAAAAAGTGACATAATTACAGAGAAAATGTTAATGTTGAGAGGTTGAATTTTTTTTATGGAGGATAGAATGTAACAACCTAATATTTTTAAAATTGAACTTTGTTTGATAGTGTATACAACAAGTTACATTGTGTTTTAACAAACATTAGTTTCAAATTAATATTATTATTTAAACATGACCTTTATAACCAATCCATTACTTTTTTCATATGAGAAGGAATAGAAATATGATTACAATTATGTATTAAGGATAAATAAAATTTATTAAAAAATAAGTACTTAATTTTTGATATTGTCTTCATTGGCTTAAAAAATACATTTTTACCAAAAAATTGAATAATATTTATTATTGTGAACAAATAGAAAAAATATTTTTTTATAATATTATAATTTTTTTTACAAAAATGAACTATATTTTTGGAATAAATATACTAAAAATATTTTATGATATTTTTTTTGTGATTTTTCAAAAAATCTTGAGTTTTAATGAATAATGAAAAATATTTATTTTTACTTAAAATTAAATTTTCATTTAAATAATTTTAAAATATATAATTTTTTAAATTTTTTAAAGTTAATTTTATGTTAAATATGTTATGATTAAAAATATTTATCCAATTAGAATCAATTTCATGTACAAGTTTGACATAAAAACATTTTATACATATGAAAACTTTTTCTTTGGAAAACTGCTTTTTCATCACGTTTGAAGATTCGATTTTTAATTAAAATATTGATAATTTTTGAATTGATTTTGAAAATTTTATTCAATATTTTTAGTCAGAATAAGGAATATTCTATAATGTGTTCAAATTCTTTTTCCATACTGAATTGTAAAGTAGTAAACATTAGTTACCATGGTTATGTTTAAAACAGGATATTTGGGGGTAAAACTAAAATTATAAGACATAAAATGACTTATAATCTTGTAAAAATATGATTTTATTTATGTATTGTTACCATATATCATAATAGGTTTGATAATGATCCATTTTGGAGACTTTTGGACTATATAAAACATGATTATAATTTTTTCTTTCTAGAAATTCAAGTTTATCTTCTCCCCCATGTACAAAAGGGAACCCCGTATCATCTCCTCTTTACAGTTATAAGGACTTGTGGCATGGAAAATAAATTTAAAAATACCTTACTTATTTCTGTACCAATGTATTTGAGTTCATTTTTTATCATAAATCCAATCTAGGGAAACTTTTTTTTATTCTTAAAGTGCTGGTTCGAAGAAGAGTGATCATTCATATCAATTTATTTTATTTTTTCTTCCACATAGATAAATTCTTACTCAATCATGAATAGATAAATTATATTGATATACCATATACTAATGTTTTATTATGTTATTTTTATAAGTTAAATCCATCTTAACTTCTATAAAATCGGAAAGAAAACCATCGTTCATGTGTACGATGGACTACCATCTAATGAAAAAATGTAAATCATTTTCCATCGTTTCCTCTTATAGATGTTTATGATGATGGATTTAATGTATATATAAGTTATTAATGAAATATTTATAATTTTGGAAGATAAATATATCATATTCCGTCTTACATTACCACCCATTGAAGAATTATGGCGTCATTCATTTGTACAGAAGAGTATGACCTCACGAAGTGATGTGATGTGTTTTCTATTACATGTCATGTGGATGGAATATATAAATGTATTTAAGGAAATAATATTATATTTATGATATAATATCAAAAATATTGAAATATTAAAAAAAAGTTTCTATATTTTTAGTGTGATCATTAAAAAACAGAAATGTTACACAATCATTTGTATGACCTACCATTTCTATGATTGTAACATAGTAATTTTTTTAGAACCATAATTAATGGTTTTTTATAGGTATAATTTAGGTGATAAAATTTTAATTATATCATTATTATAATTGTGTATATATTGGAAAAATTAACCTTTTGACCATGGTCAACACACCAATACTATTTTGAAATTAAGAACTGAACATCCACAAAACACACAATGTAGACATAACTTATTAAGTAATTAAATACACCACAAAAATAAATAATTTAAATGGTATATATATAAAATATAAAACCTAAAAAATTTATTGATAAAATAAAAATATTATATATGCTTATTATACATGAGATAAATGACACACATGACAAAGATTTGACTCGAGGTAAGGGTTTCATCTAAAAAATTTCATCATTCAGACACATGATCTTATATGCTCCTAATTTCATTTTAATGGAGGAATAAATTCTAATTTATATATTATATTATTAATCCTTTATAATATACTATTTTTTAAGTTATAACTCATTTAATTCATTCATGGGATCTAGGATGAATAATCCACCAAGCAGTATGGGTTTATGTTTCAATGTCATTTTAATCAGGACTATTTTTTCTTGAATTTCCATTATAAAATATTATTTGAAAATTATTTATTAATACCATTTTATGTTCATCTCATATGGTTATTAATAATATTTTATTTTAATATTAATATATCTCCCTCTTCAATACTTAAAATTATTGAGATTTTTAATCAAAGATCAATCTATCTACCTCCTCAATCAAAAATCATTTTTCTTTTATATCCTTGTTTTCAAAAAAATCAAGAATATTTTTAACATTATCTAAATAAGAAATTATAAAAAAATTTAAAAATTATTTAATTTTTTATAAATAGGTTTAAATAGAGTGTATTTGTTAATTTGCAAAGATGTACTTTTTAATCATTTCAAAAGTGTATGAAATGAATGTTGTTTCAAATTATATGGAATGTTTGTAGTTACCCACATTAAAGACCATTAAATTCATTTAATCTTAATTGAAAATTTTTTATGTTTTTTTAAAGAATATTTTTTATGTATTGTTTTTTATTCTTTATACTTTTAAGAGGTGATTTAAACATAAAAATGGAATTTTCCTCATAAAATGTTCCATGTAATAATTTAATGAAATTTTATTCAATAAAGTAAAATTTTGATTTTATGGATTTATTATGAATTATATATATATTTGTCTAACATATATTCCTATCTTATTCACCCTTAATGTAATAGGGAAATAATTACCGTATGGCCATTTCTAAAATTCTATCCTTAAGAAATATATTTTTATTATGATATGAGGGAAGATTATGAAACCAATTTTCACTCAATGTGTAATTAATATATCTATAACTTACATTTGAATTCCTTATGTGGAACACATTTTCGTGTACATGATATGAATTTGTATGGTGTACCCTGAATTATATATCTCTCCAATGTAGTGGGTAATGTTATAGTCTCATGAGACATTATCCATGAGATTAGGGAGTGAACCTAATCCATCATGGTACTATATCAACCATGTGATGTTTTCTTAATTGATAGCCTTGAATTATGTTTATGTAATCGTTTATTTTGCTTCTATATTTCTTGTGGGTTTTTTTGATCTAATGATTCCATGTTCTTTATATTATTCTCCTATATGATTACTCAGGAGACTTCACTTTTATGATATCATTTTATAAAATTGAAAAAAATATTATTTTCCTTTATCATATTTATTTTTTACAAATATTTTTAGCTAACCCCATTATCTATGTATTTCACAAGGTTATCCTATGTAGTTTTAGGAGATCTAATATATTTAAGATCTTAGTAAGGAGAAAAAATATCTTTTTTTATTTTCTTTGGATCTATTTGGATCTTGAACATTCAAAAACAGTAGGACTCTTGATCTTCGAGTTGTAATTAATCAATTTTTATATAAAAAATTTTATAATAACATGATTAAAAGTGTTGGGTATATATATTCATCTATGGTATTTACCCCACTATGGATGAAATAAATTAAATTAACCTGGTTCTATTAGAATTTATTTCTACATTATTTCACATATATATATAAATATATAAAATAGTATTAGATGAGGCAATAATATCATATTTTATATGAATAAATAATTAATGTTTTATCTAGAACACACAACTGTGATATTGATTAAATGAGTAAAAATTCAGACATTCTAAAATTAGTGGACATAAGATATTTGGTCCCATTAATTTTTAATAGACTAAAATACAATGTCATTAAAATATAACTAAAGTTATTCTAATCGTCTATACCATCCATGAATTTATTTCCCCTACAAAGTTAACAATATATATCATTATTTATTGATAAATAATTATTCATAATGTTTAATAAAGTTAAAAACAAGTTATATATTCATTTTTTCATGAATGATTTTATCTTTATTTAAAACAATACAAATGACACATAATGATCATAAATGTTTCTAAAGTATTATTTAATAAAATAAACCTTTTACTAGTAAAAATAAAGTTAATAAAAAAATAAAAAAATATATTCTATGTTATAAATTTATAGAATTCATGTGTACAATCAACGAAACATGAATTATCTCATTATATTCATTTATTTCCCATCCAAAAATATTACTATCGACATATTATCATTACATAATGTTTTTTATGAAATAAATATATCTCTATTTATAAATTTCTTTTGAATTAATATTAATACTTAATAATTATTAAAAATATACCTTTAATCCCACACTAGAAATTTTATCAACACATTTAATCCTAACTCCCTAATTAAATTTTTTCTAAAATATAGTTTTTATTATAAAATATCCTAAACTATGTGAATTCCCAACATTAAATGAAATAAAATACTGATAATCATCATTTAATTTTAAATAAACATTTACTAGAGAAAACAACATCATGGTGATTATCAATGCATTATGGTATTGTGTAATTATGTTCATACATTATATAATAATGTAAGTCAATTTAAACACTCATTTAAATATCTAATGATCTTTATATCGTTAACTTATAATGATATAATAAATTGTGAATGTTTATTATAATTTTTTAAATACTAAATTAGTTTATACAGTCAAATATAATGATACAAATTGATGTATCACAAGGAAAAAATAACATATATTTGAAAAATTATGGATGTAATTTCATGAATTTATTTGAAATTGAAAGGGACTCCTTATATATATATATATAAATAGGTTTAATAATTAATAAATTTAGTGTAAATGACTACTTTAGGTAATATGATAAAAAATATTTGAATTAATTGATCTAATATCTCCCTTTCCATTAATATAAAGTTCATACAATGTCATTATTTCGACATAAATACTTCTTTCAACATTAAATTTATTCATAAAACATAGGTAATTCATTAGGGGAAGGACTTTATTTTATAAATATTTGACACATGCCTCAATTATTTTTGATGATTACATGGTTCAGTTTTCAATAAAATTATGTCATATTATTATTCATATCATTCATACAAAACATTGCCTCTTATAAATAATTCATCATTATGTTTAATGATTTTCTAATTATAAATTTATATGTTTACATTTCAATAAAAATAAAATGAATTATTGTAAAACATCTATTAAACATAAATTTGATATATGAATATATGAAATAAATAATTTATTTAAAAACAATATATTATAAAAAAACACTTATTAGGATTATATTTATTTCATAAGCATAGTGTGTTTCAATATATAATATATTATTTTTTCCAAAAAATTTAATAAAATGTAATTTTTTTTTAAAAAAATAATGATTCTTCTAAAATTACATAATAAAAAATATATTTCATGTTTTGGTTTTACCAGGATACAATTTTTGTTTAATAGCCTAACATTTATAGATTTTTACCTAAATCCACTTATATTGAGTAAAAATATTATGGATTTCATTTTGAAATTATCATTCACCTGTAATGTGTGAATTGTTTTTCATGTAAGTTAGGATGTGGAATTGTTTTTTATTTAAAAATTATAATCCTTCACAAACAATTATTATCATAGGCATGTTAGTCCTAAGAAAAATCCAAAGGATTTTTTAAAACATCCCAATTTTTTTTGTATATGTGGTTAATGTTTATTGTAATTTTACATTGTTTATGGTTATGTTTATAACATGAAATATAATCATTTATATAAATAAATGGTTTTTTAATTTATAGTCAATTTATAATTTATGTTATAATAATTAACATTAAATATATAATTTTATTTAAAAAAATATTTTAATTGATGATTTAAGTGTAAATACAAAATGATACATATTATTTTATAATGCTTTGGGAATCATGTATTTTAGTGTGAAGAAGTTGTAATAATTTCATATAAATGATTAATTATATAAAATTTATATTGAAATATTAATTTAAATATTCCATATTATTATGTCATGGAATATCTATGTAAACATGGTTAAAATATAAATTGTTCATAATTATAAAAAATATGAGAAGTTCAAAAATATTTTAGTCAGAGATAAATATTTTAATTATTCATTTATTTAATTATTAATTAGTTTATTATTATTCATAAATATAATTTTGTAATATTATTAATAGATATAATAATTTGATTAATTTATATTAATGTGTTATATTAATTTTTTTACCATTAATATATGTAGTTCAATTAAAAAGATGGAATAAATTTTAGTTTCATTCTACATATATAAAAAATTATTTTCAATTTATAATTTCAATATTAAATGGTATATATAATATATATTTATTAAGATCTTGGATTTTATTATAATTAAGGACTCAATTAGGGATATATCAATGGATAGTGGGAATTTGGGTTAGAATATGCATTTCCTGGGGATCTAAGGATCTATAATATAAATGTAATGGTTGTAAACATGTCATGTAGAATATTCTCTTCAATGTATTTAGGTTTTATATAGTTCAAACAAATTAATTAAATGGTTTAATATACATTATTAATGATTCATATATGTATATATATACATATTATTGTTTTATTTTGTAGTAAATAACAAAAATTGTTATTTATGAAAAGCGTTATATTAAAATAAGTTTGAAGATTTTTTTTTTGATATATGATATAAAACTAAATCTTTAGATTCTTGAATATATACAGGTAATATATGTGACATGATAGTGATACTATTTAAATAATACCCTAGTATAAAATTTTATTGATTCATTTTAATGAAAAAAATAACCAACAACCTAATAATTCAATATAGGTGACCAAACAATTGTATTCCTATGACTTATATTTTATATGGTGATATGAAAATATATAAATTTAATAGCCATGTGTATATTACAAATATGATAATTGGATCAAACTAAACATTGAAAAACTAATTCATAGGATATTGATGGAATTAGTTTTAGATATTTAATAAAAGTTGTTTAGAAGAGAGTTTTCCAATCAACGATCCAGGAGTAATGTATAATATGGATGGAATCATTGTAAAGACTAATTTATATAAATTTGGATAAATATAAAATTTAACTAAATAATGATATGTAATATTAATACTAGACCACTAATGGTTATTATTAATATTTAAAGTGTTCACCATTTATTATGAATAATATTTAATAAATGTTTTCTTTAATAACATATAATGTATTCACTAATCAAATAAGATATTCTATAGACTTTATAATAAAATCATTATCAACCATTTAATTGAATATTATATTTGAGATGAAGATGATTATTAGATTTAATTTCATATAATACATCTAGAACATGAAAATTATTTTCAATCATGAATAAAAACATTATATATCTGAGAAAGTTATTCATTAATAACCAACTAGAATATAATGCCATGAAAATAGGCGCATTTAGACTAATAGATAAATTAATGATTCTCCACTAATAATAACTAAAAAATGATAGAAACACAATGATGAAAATTATTTTGATGTAAATGAATTTTAGGAACTTCATTATATACACTTTTAATCAATATTATTTGGAATCATTTTAATTTAAAGATTATAGGGACTCATCTAAATATTTATCAATCTATGGAATTAAATGTTTTACAATATACACAAAATTTGTAAAAATTTATGTTTTATTACATTATGAATTTGTTTTATACAATTATAAACAATATCATTAACATATAAAGGATTTATGAGTAATGCACTAGATATCCATGTTCCCCTATTGTTATAAACATATGACCTGATTAATGTTTAGGATACAGAAAAACAAGAAAAATATTGAAGAGTCTAACTATCAGTTTGTTTAATTAAACCAAAATGATATGCTAGGAAGAAATAGAAAAGTTTATATTGTGGCATGTAAAGACACTAGGGTTATAGATATTCATAATACATAATTGTGTATAAAAATATCTATGAAGAGTTTGAATATTGTATTAATGATATAGAAAGAGTTTATTTTTTATTTTGAAAATTATATGACCACAATAATACATTCAATATCTTTTTTCAATATGTTTATGAGTTTAAAAATTTTACAGGATTGACAAGGCATGATGTTTGTGACAATAAAGTATCAAAATCATCTATCATGGAGAAAATAATTAATTTTAATACTTTCATCATGATGGATATATAAATTTTAAATTTTAATGTTTATTAGCATTTAAATTTTCCCTTATGTAGTACGATAATTATTTTTGTAAAACAATTTTGTTTTGAATAAAAAGTATAGTTATTTTTACAAACTAGAATAATTATTTCATACATTCAAATCATTATTTGAAAATAATTGGTTAATATAATTTTATCTAGGATAATTTCATTTTATCCAAGATATATTTTTATATATGGGAGAAATATTTACCATCATCTATTAGTTTCATATTTTATATTATCCATATTTTCTTATTTTGTATTTTCATTAGGAACAAAATATTTCCATGAGACACATGTTTATAATAATTAATTATTAAATATCCTAAAAGGAAATACAAATTATTTCTTTCCATCATTGTTTTTGTGCAATAGAAACAAGTTTTTCTTGAAAATGTAATTTCTATGAACCAAATGGTAGAAAATTATTTACACAGTGATGATAAAAATATAATAAAAAATAAGAGTAAAAATTAATTTCAAAGTTAATGCAAATTTACATCATAAATTTTAAAATAACATATAAATAAAAAATGATTATAATGTATCATGATGAATTTATTCCTTTTATCAAAGGAACAAAAATAATAGATTGACTTTTTTGTAAAATTATAATATGATGATGGTATACATCATAATATATTTCTACGTATTTTAAAATAATGGAATAAGTTATCATTATACCATTAGATGCTTTAATAAAAAAAATATTATTTATAATGTCTATGTGTAGAATATAATGATTAGGAATATTAAATTTCACTATAATTTTAATAATATTTATTAATTATTTTTTACAACTCTAATGGTGTTTACTATAAAGAATTTTTATATGGTCACATAGTGTGATGTTTTGACATTATTTCTAATTACCCCATTTTATAGATTATTTTATACTGTGTTTTTATTCAGAGAATGGTTAGGGTGCACTATTCTAGGGGTTGTGAAGTAAGATTATGAATGTTAACTAGGTAAGGAAAAGGTAAGTGTCTGCTTGGTTCATAGTCCTAGGTTTCTATACAGAGTGACCATATAGCTAAGGGTTTATGGGAAGTGAATAATGTGGGGTGGATGCATGATCCTTATCATATTAAGCATGAATTTTGGTTCATAATAATTGAATTCACTTTTAAACACCTGATTATCCTCCTGTGTTTCTTATTAAATACCCTAACAAAGACTGGAAAGACCCTAAGGTTCCATGATAGTGATATTAAGGACTCAATATTTTGAAATGATGCCATTATGTCTAGGATGGATTAGACCAACATTCGATATATGATATGATCCTAATGTTACCATTTGTTCATTATTCTATTTCATGATATCTCATTATATTTCTTAATACCTGGATTTATCTTTCTATTTTTATTTTATTTTGTCTTGAGTCTGTGGGTTTAAATTCTGAATGGAAAAATCATGATCATCTATTCTAATTTACATGATTTAGAGGATAAGATCATTATTAATGAGATTAAATCTATGTTTTCATGGTCTTCATGAGATCATCATCTAATATATGGGGGTATTATTCATTCCATATCCATCTGATATTCGTTATTATGTAATTGGTGAACTTTGATTAATTTCACAGGTATTTATAATTATCAAATGATATAGTTTAAATTTATTTTATAATTTTTTGATATATATATTTAGTAAACCATGGGTTTATGGATTTTTAAATAAAACATGGGATTTTGTTTTTCGAATAGTATTATGTAAAAATGTATTTTCACTCATCTTAAATTAGTTAAATTTAAGAAATTGGGTTAATGTGTTATTTTGGGATAATTTTTTTTGGGTTGTGAAACCGATTTTAGATTTATATATTTTTTATATAGATATAAAAAATAGATTTGATTATAGATTAAATTATTTAGTTTTTTAAAGGTTGGGGCCAAAGCCTCATTTATTATTTAAATAAAAGGAAAGACCTCTTTTAACTGGGTAGAGGGAGAACCATTAGATAGCCCGAAGTCCCAGTGGGAATTTATCCTATTACATGGCCCGTAGGCCATAATATTTGGCCCAAGGCCACTCTGTGAATAGTACTACTATTATAATCTTCCTGCTATAGTACTGCACAGTATCTACCACTACTATAGTCCCCTACTGCCACTACAGTGACCTTCTACCGCTACAGTACTCGTTGTTGCTACAGTGTTGCTGCTACTACAGTACACTACAATACTTCTGCAGCACCCTGCGCCTAATGGGTTTTGAACCCCCATTTTTCATGTAGGATTATAGGATTCTTACCACTTAGACAAACCCCATCTACAGATTAAATTTTTTATTATTTTATATGGTAATGATTTTTTATAACTTTGTGTGATATGAATGTGGCATGAAATAAATTTTGAGAATAATATGGTTGGGGAACCATCCACAATGGTTTTATGCTATTATAATAGGAGTAAACTTATAAAATGTTATTAATTATTGATTTTGTATCCATTATATATATTTCATAATAATTAGATAACTATTGGTGGGGAACTAGGGAGGGTTACCTTATTGGGGGAAAGGGATATTATATTATTTCATATTCTATTTGGGTTTTATGTATAATTGTGATAAAATAAATTCTTAAATATGAAAAAATGTTTTTAATTTTATTGGTTATGTATATGGGAATATGTTTTTCATGGTATTTCATGAATGGAAATGGGAAAGTTGACATGTTGTTATTACTCACTACATCCCACACATATCAGTGTGTGTAGATTTCATATGTTATAATATTTATAAGTGAAATTATAAAATGTTATTGGGAGATATAAATTATGAGATATATTTATGATGAACATTATAGTGTTTAAAATATATTCTGTGAGAAGTTATGTCATTTTTTTTCATTTATAGTTTTTTATTCTTTTATATCATGAGTTGAATCATCCATCCTTTTTTTGACGCAATCTATTTTTGTTTTTTATATTAAATAGAATTTTTCACATTGGATTTTATTTTTAAATAATGGTTAAATTAATATTTTATATATTTGGTGGGGGTATTATTTTGAAATCATTCATCAATGATCTTTTTTATCCATCAACACTAGTTTCATGATTTATTTTCATAGAATTAACCTAAAATTATGATGTGGTGTCAACCAGCCTTGGGACATGGGTTACGGAGTTGGGATCAATAAAAATTGGTATAAATGTGTAGTTTTAAAGGTATTTCCTATGAATATAGTAGGTATGAGATTCTAGTGTGGTTATTTGTAAATATGATTCTATAAATATGTTTAGTTAATCTCTTCATGGTTAGATGTGATATTCCAATGAGTTCTAGTTTGATAAGTGGTCATAACGATCTATAAAAGGATAATAATAAATTATGGCATATATTTGTCTACAAACTTAATGGTTTATTATGGGGAGTGTGTTTTTTCATCATGTTTGGAGAATATGTAGAGATAATTTACATGTGTAATGGATTTTCAAAAATTGTTCTCATAACTAAATGTAGTCTTAATGGAGATGTAAAAAGGTATTTTAAAGTGAATTGATTTTATAATATATTTTTTAAAATTCATTTTCAATGATTTTTTGTAATTATTTTTAATAATAATATCTATAAGATGTAAGGAACCACTTAGAAGTATAATTTAAACGTCGAGTTTTGGGTTTGGTAGTTTTAATATAGGTAATTTCTATTTAGTGTTTTGTATTATATTCTTCCAGGGATTTTTTTCATAATTAAGACTCATTTATATAGATAAATTATTCAAGAGTTAGAGTATTGGAATATGGTAGGTGAGAATTTTTTTATGGTTGAATATATAAATGTTTAGAGTTTTCATAAACTACCAAACATGTCATTTTAAGTGATCCAGGTGCATTGATGGGGGATAGATCAGGATATACATAATGAATTAGATCATGAATCAATGTTAAAAAATAATTATAATCATATTTATATGGGTGATTAAGAGTGTATATATTTAATTATCAATTAGATACAATTATAAAAGTATTCAAATCATGTTCTACCCCATATATATTATAGTGGTAGTTTGCTACTTACAAAAAATGGGGTATCTTATATGTAGAATGAGTATTATTTTAGGAAATAAGTTTTTAGATATGAAATATGATGTATTAGAAATTATTTTCCATTATAATTTAGATCCATAAAAAATAAATCAATGAAACTATTTTGAGTATATCATGCTGGTGAAAGGGAATAAGATTGTATTAGATTACAATTCTCACTTTTAAGAGTTTTAGTGTTTTTCATTGGAGTTAATCACCAATGATAAAATCAATTTGGTATAATTCAAGATGAATCTTCAAACTATTATATGTTCAAGGTTGGTTATGGTTATATTCCTAACCTATGTGGTGGTGATACATAATACGTCTATAGTTAAAGATGATGTGACTGGTGAATAGGTCACATATGATTTTTCTCATATAATGATGGTGTAAATAATTTTTCTTAAGAGAAGAATTAAAATACAATTTATTATCATAATGGAATTATATTGAAGGAATTGTTAATATTTGGTCATTCTCAATAGACGAGACATATTGGGTGTTACCATTGTGGTAGCACAATATACATGATGTTGGACTGATTAAAAAGACAAGAACATGAAATCAGTGCAAAAATCAAAGAAATCTCAAAAAAATGTAATATTTTTTCTTGAGGTTCTATCATTGGTTGTTAAAAACTAACAAAATGATAAAGGATATATATATATATGAAGATAAGTTAAATTAGGTTTGTTAGATAGAAAATTTTTATTGGTAATTCTTGTTTGGGAAAAAACTTCTACAATGTTCTATGTCATAATTGATATTGATGAATCTCATTATTTAATATCTTGATGAGTAATAGATCACAAAAATTTTCAAAGAGTGTTAATGTCATATACATTAAATATTGTGATACTTCATCAAGAAAATATAGATTTTTGGTTTATGTGTTGATAATATTAAATTATTACAAATAATATAGATATATTATGGGAATTAATAATTCTTGAGACAATTATTTGTGATTTCATTATCAAGATGAATTAAATAGTGATGTCAGTGTCCCATATTGAAAACTATGAGTGAATGATAATCTCCACTTCACTATATGTGAGTTTTCATATTTTCCTAGGGAAGTGTGATATCTAAGATAGTTTAATAAAACTTATATTTAAAGATTTTGTAGTGTAGTGTATCTTCTATATTAGTTGATACTTAGATCAATAGAATCAAAGGTTTCGAATCAATCACCTATTGTTATGAATGATTTAATTTGATTTTTTTTATAATATTTCACTAGGATTACACTATAGGAAGATATATATTTTTTTTGGTTTTTTCAGAGATAAATATGATCTCATACCATTTTTATAATATAAACATGATGATATATGAGGTTTTAGGATACAATTAGTGGATTTGGATAAAAAATTGACTTATTCTATAGTGTGTCTCCCCTTAGGTAGAGCCAAATCTATTTTACAATAGTGTAGATGTTAGAAAGTATTTACATATTGATTTATAGAATCTTAATCAAATGAAAGTGATGAATAAATACATTATATATAAAATAATTGATCTGTTAAATTTATTAGAGGTATATACGTTATTTTTAATGTAATATTTTTGGTTAGGAAATCATTGGAGGATAATGAAGAATGAAAAATATCAAAGATCACATTTAAGATTAGGTATGATAATTGTTAGTCTATAGTGATTCGATTTAGGGTTACTCATGCTATATAAAATTTTATATCCTTTAAGAATCACGTTGAGCATAATATTTAACATATTGTAATGTGATAGAGAATGGACAATTGGTTTTTTATAATTTTCATAAAATTAATGAATAATTTATTATTATTATTGGTGAGTTATTCTACAATGAAATCAAGGATTAGTGTCAGTGGAAGCATTGACACTACCTACTACAAGTTTTATGCATTCTAAGATGATAGTATTAGGAAAATGATGTATTTATGTGGATTTATTTCGAATATTAGAAATTAATGGTCAATCTATAGTAAGTTATTATGATCAATATATTTCTTATTGTAACATATCATAGTCAAATTAGTTCAATGTTTCATCAATTAAAATTTGGTCATACAACAAGTACATTGATTTTATTTGATATAGAAGTTGGTATTTAACTATTAATGTAAAATCCCAAGTAAGTAATGAATAATAGATATTTTTATCTATGTCTATTAATGATTAATATAGTGTTATAGAGGCTTAAAATGAAAGTAAATACAATCTTATGCATGGAATACACTAATATTCTTAAAAGATTGTTTTACTTCCTTTTGATGGCAAACCATTTTTGAATCTATATTTTGACAATTTTATAAACTATGTTTGTCAAAATAAACTTATTCTTTATGATTGGGACATCAAAATTTACTTTGTGTGAATTTTTGGTATTTTTCTGACAGGGTTCATTTTTTAATGAATAGTGAAAAATAATGCATTTTACATCAAAACTGCTTTTTAATCTAGTTTATTTATATGATTAGATTATCTTTCGAATTGGTCTTAATGTGTAATATGAATATATTTTTACCATTTAATCCAATGGTGGTCATTGGAGTCAATTTCACTTTGAAATTGGACTTAAACTGGTGTCAATCTTTTGATACTTATTGTTTCGTAATAACACGCTATTTGCTCTGACAACGGGAATTAATTATTAAATTAATTAATGTGACTTATATGATTTGAATTTTGTAAAATAGAATTCATTTTTGAATTCGTAATATCAAATATATCTTAGGGTGATTTTTTGGTAATTTTCTGAAAAACTTCAATTTTTGATGAATAGTGAAACCACTAAGTGGTACTTATAAAGACTGATTTTCCATTTAAATGAAATTTTTCCATCATTGTGTTTTGAATTTTGAATTTTGAAAATCCGACATACATGGTTGGGAGTCCATTCACATCGAATCTGACTGCCTTACTGTAATCAATGCTATCAATCTCACTGACGGCGGGTTTCAACCTTTCGGCCCCATTATCCGGTGTATTCACGCGCGGAGACAAGGCTTCAACTCCTGCAAGTTCTCATTTATTAGAAGGGAAGCGAACGAAGCCGCTCACAAGATGGCAGGCATTGGCCCTCCTTACGAGGATTTGCTTTGGTTCAATCATTTTCCATCGTGGTTACGCTGCTGTATTTCTGCTGATCTACACCATTAATGGATCCGCATTTTTTTGTCAAAAAAAAAAGTGGGGTTATACAAGTCCAAATTTTGATTATAAATAGTAATTGGAAATCTAAAAATATTTCCTACATCATAGTATTTTTTTTTATGATTTTTAGACATTAAATAAATTAAATTATTTATGACATAATAATGATGCAGCGATGACATCATTATTTGACGATTTAAATAAAATGGAAAGATAATGTAAAATATATGAACTAAACATGTCCAAAACCAATTGGATGAGTGGATGTCGAACCCTTATCACCTTAGCCACGAATTATATCAATCTGGGACCTTTTAAAACCGAAACACATTTTCAAATAATGTAATATTTCTTTACTTTCCAAAAGTGCCCCTCCTCTCCTCTTATAAAAGGCCCCCACCTCTACCTCATTTCACACACTCCTCAAGCATTTGGCTCGGCCAACCCCTACTCATTTACTCTCTACACATACCTCTCCTCATCCTAGAGGATTCCCTTTGGGCAGAATCCATTCAAAGGAAGCCTTTAGGCTCAAATCAAAAGGAGTTACACTTTTTAAGGTAATTCATTCTCTCATGTTCATTTGTTTTATTTTGCTTCTCCAACCCCCTAAATTCTTTTTATTTACTTCTTTTGTAACAAAACCAGTATCTTTAATATAATAGGATGTTGTAATAAGATATATTTAAGCTACACACTCACACAACTACATCAAATGGTTATAGAACATACGGTTTCCGTGGATGGCGAAATTCTGCCTCCCGAAACGATGATTGTTCAACACTCATTTAACACCTTCAAAGGTGGCCATTATGATGTCACTATTTTTATATATGATATCTAATATGTTTATGTTTTCCTTAAGCTTCTGGTTTTGTCATTTTGGGCATACCTTTATGGTTTCCATTATGGGTAAACACGATATCTTCATTTTAGGAAGTGCGGACTACCGCCCCCTCAAAGTGATTTGATTCGTTAAATACCATATGTGGGACATATAAATGATGGAACTATGATATTATATATGATATTATACTGGAATTATAGTATACCTTTATATCATTATGATTCCATTCTATAAAATACGAAATAGAAATGAAAGTAGCGTTCATGCGTACGTACGGCTTACCGTCTCCATGAACGGTGCATTTCATTTCTTACCTCTAAATGATTATGTCATATTATAAATGCATGTATGTACTGGATATATATGAAATATATGATATCTACATCATGAATAACATTCTGGATATAATGAACCTTTGACCAAATTAACAACATTTAAGTGTAAGAAGTCTATTTTTGACTTAAGAACCAAATACCGACAAAATGAACATTATTAACTTAACTGATTACATGATGTTCATAACATGGTATAAAAGGAATAATGAACTTGAAAAAGGTTAATAAGCAAGTAGATATTAACTCATGTTTATTATTCAGGAGATTAAAGAACGGTCGGGTCAAGTCGGATACGAGGTATGGGACTTTGTCTCAATCTCCTTTCATTGAGGCATATTTTATTTTATACACAACTTTCTTTTATACGGTGTATAAAACCCTTTGACTTTTACGTTTATTCAAAAGGAATCTTTTTTATACGAAGCGTTTACTAAACGACAAAAGGGAATGTTTTTGTCGTACGTATGCGGCGACAACGACTTCTCCGCCGTCGTGACCGTTATTTGAGTTTCGGCTTCCTCTACAAGCCATACCTTTTTTTTAAAACGAAAAATAAATACCATGATTTACTTTGGTATTGAAAATGGTTTTCATAATGTTTTTATTATATCAATGTGTTGTATTGATATCTCGTGATTGAAATGTGGAAATGTTATGTTTCCTTTATGCATGTTTTATGTGATATGATTATGTTATGGTTCTTGGGAATTATTATGAAGACGGGTGGTTCCGTGATAAACTATGGGCGGGTGAGCCCATTATAGCTCTCCAATGCATTGGGTAACGCGAAGGAGTGAAACGTTAAGGTTTCTCCGAAGAGATTTTAGGGAATATACTGTGATGGGTATTCCAAACGTAACCAAGAGGGTTACTCCCTACGTAAGAATGTTATGAATGCCTCAAGTTACCTTTATGTATTATGATTTCTATGATTTATTCATGATTTTATGAGGTATGTTATAGTGCCTATGTTTTATGGGTAAAGTATGATTTCATTCTTATGTATATATGAACTCATGTTTCCTTTCCATGTTTTTTTAACCCATACTGAGTTTTTATGCTCATCCCATGTTTTTGAAATGTTTTTCACAGGTCAAGGGAAAGGTACATGATAAGATGATAGAGTCAAGGATGTGTCAAGAAATAGTCCATGTTTTATTTTAAATGTGTTCCCATTGATGGGAATTAAGAATACTATCTTTATGTAACCACTTTGTTTATATGTGGAATGTAATGCAAGTTTTATGATCTAATTCTCTAAAACTCTAAACCCGAAAAGATCCTCAATGTGTAATCTTGTAATAACTCAAGATTAAGTAAGGTTTAAGGCTGGGGCCTTATAGTTGGTATCAGTGGTCGGTTTAGATAACTTTAGGAGTTAGAATTCTATTAAATGATTATCCAAAAATATTTTTTTTTGAAATGATATAGCATTTAAAGATTACCATGATGCTTCATCTAAGACATGTTTGTTCAGAATGGTTTTCCGCAGAGGAAACAGGGAAGCAGTGCTAGGAAGGCATAAAGAAGGAAATAACCTTCCGAATCAGCATCCAGAAATGGTCGGAATTGGAACTAAACAGTTTGTGGCAGTAATGGCGCAATTGACTCAAGCGATAAATGGTGGTGGTATCCATGCACGAGATCAGGCAGATCAACCGCAGAGGAACATGTTAGTGGTGGAACATTTCATGAGGCAACATCCCCCATCATTCAGAAGATCATCTGACCATGTGCTAGCTGAAGGGTGGATTAAAGCACTGGAGAAGATTTTTGATGTCATGGGGTGTTCAGACAATCAAAAGGTTAGTCTTGCTATTTACCGTTTGGAGGGTGAAGCAGATCAGTGGTGGTCTATGGTTAAAAATATCAGGGACGCCGATGAGATTGATGCTCTTGACTGGGATGAATTCAAAGGTATGTTTCTTGAGAAGTATTTTCCTAAGGCTGTTCGACTTAGGATGGAAAAGCAATTCTTGGAATTGAGGCAAGAGGAAGACTCAGTGGCTGCCTATGAAGAAAGGTTCACTCGATTGGCAAGGTATGCTCCAAATTTTATCCGGGACCTTGATAGTAAAATCAATCATTTTTACTCAGGATTAAAGCCAAATTATCGAAGGGCATTAGCTTCTCGTGAGTTTAAAAGTTATGAAAAGCTTGTTCGATGTGCTGAGAAGGTGGAAATGGAGTTTTCCGATGACCAAGTGTTCTATAACAACCAGCAGAAGGAGAGACCTAGGTGGCAGGAGAAAGGTAAGAATGCTTCAAAAAAGTCTAATGGTAAGAGAACTAAGTTTCCAGTTTGTGATAAATGTGGCAAAAGGCATGCTGGGGAATGTCTTCTGAATTCTGGGAAGTGCTACCGATGTGGTAAGATGGGACATAAGGCTCGTGATTGCACTGAAAAGGATCAAGGTGAAGGTAAGAACAAATTTGATTTACAGTTAGTGAAATGTTATAAGTGCAATGAGATGGGTCACTATGCAAACGAGTGTCCGACAAGGAGCTTGAGTGATGGGAAGCAGTTAGACTACAAGCAGAAAGGGGTGGTGAAATCCTTTGCAACTACTTCAGCAGATGTCGGGCCATCAAATGATGTTGTATCGGGTACTTTGTTTGTTTTTTCAGATCATGCCAGTGTGTTGTCTGATTCTGGGTCTACACATTCTTTCATCTCTGAAACCTTTTCTAGTAAAATGGGAATACCATCTCAAGAAATGACTCCAGAACTTTTGGTAAAAACACCTGGGGGAAGTGTCGAGGCAAAAATAATTAATAAGAATCTTCCTATACTTATCTGTGGAAAGAACCTACTTGCAAACCTTATTGTTCTACCTCTAGTAGAGTTTGATGTTATCCTGGGTATAGATTGGCTCTCTATTTACCATGCTAATATTGACTGTAGAGCTAAAGAAGTTTCTTTTCAGAAAGACTTTCAGTTTGTTTACAAGAATGAACCCTTACTTTTGATAACATATCAAGAGGCCGAGAAAATTGTAAAAGATGGAAATGAATGTTACCTTGCACACGTCATTGAAAATAAAGGGACTGTTCAGATTAATGATGTGCCAGTGGTAAATGAGTATCCTGATGTTTTTCCTGATGAGTTGCCTGGAATAATACCAGATCGGGAAGTTGAGTTTACTGCTGACTTAGTTCCTGATGCTAAGCCAATTTCAAAACCCCCTTATCGAATGGCACAAATTGAACTTTTAGAGTTGAAGGAGCAATTGCAAGATTTATTAGAGAAAGGTTTCATTAGACCTAGCACATCACCATGGGGTGCTCCTGTTTTATTTGTTAAAAAGAAAGATGGTTCTATGATACTTTTCATTGATTATAGAGCCTTTAATAATATCATTGTTAAGAACAAATATCCTTTGCCTCATATCGATGATTTGTTTGATCAGCTCCAGGGAGCTCAGTTTTTTTCAAAGATTGACTTGAGATCGGGGTACCATCAGCTGAAGGTAAAGGAGGAAGATATTCCGAAGACAGCGTTCCGTACGAGATATGGCCATTATGAATTTGTAGTAATGCCTTTTGGGCTAACCAATGCACCTGCTGTATTCATGTACTTAATGAATAGAATTTTCCATGACTTCGAGGATAAGTTTTTGGTGGTTTTCATTGATGATATTTTGGTGTTTTCTAAAAGTAAAGAGGAGAATGAAAAACATTTAAGGGTTATCTTTCAAACTTTAAAAGAAAAGAAACTGTATGGGAAATTCAGCAAGTGTGAGTTTTGGTTGCAACAAATTTCTTTCCTTGGTCACATTGTTTCTAAAGATGGAATAACTGTTGATCCTGCAAAAACAAAAGTTGTGGAAGAATGGCCAAGACCCACAAATGTAACCGAGATTCGTAGCTTCCTTGGTTTGGCGGGCTATTACCGAAGGTTTGTTAGAAATTTTTCACGGTTATCTAGTCCAATGACTAAGCTAACTCGGAAGGGTGTTAAGTTTATCTGGACAAAAGAATGTGATGATTGTTTTCAGGAATTGAAAAGAAGATTGGTGAATGCTCCAGTTTTGGCACTACCTTCCAGGAATGGTGAGTTTGTTATATATAGTGATGCTTCATTGAAAGGAATTGGTTGCGTCCTAATGCAGAATGATCAGGTAATTGCTTATGCTTCACGACAGTTGAAAACTCATGAGGTAAATTACCCTACACATGATTTGGAATTAGATGCTGTTGTTTTTGCTTTAAAAATTTGGAGGCATCATTTGTATGGAGTAAAGTGTGAAATATATACCGATCACAAAAGTTTAATGTATATATTCACTCAGAAAGATTTAAACATGAGACAAAGGAGATGGCTGGAATTAATCAAGGATTATGATTGTACAATTCATTACCATCCGGGAAAAGCAAATAAGGTGGCTGATGCTTTGAGTCGAAAAAGTAATGCTTCATTAACAATGTTGCGTTTGGAACGTGATACTTTGGTTAACGATTTGATGAACTTTGGCATAGAAGTTGTTGGTATAGGAAGTCCTTCTGTTTTGTTTCAGGTATCAGTGAGATCTTCTCTATCAGATAGAATCAAGCAAGTACAGAAGCAAGACAGTGAGTTGTAGAAAAAGGTAGAGCTGGTTCAGAAAGGTAAGTTGCATGAATTCAACATTGATAGTGATTGTGTTTTGAGATTTGGGAAGAGATTGTGTGTGCCTTGTGATTCACATTTGAAGACAGAATTGTTATGTGAAGCTTATAGTTCTCCGTTTTCAGTTCATCCGGGCAGTACTAAGATGTATAGAGATCTGCGGGAGTATTACTGGTGGGATGGAATGATAAAAGATATTGCTGATTTTACTGTGAAGTGTTTGACTTGTCAGCAGGTTAAAGCAGAGCGGTAGTTACCGAAAGGGATGCTTCAGCCTTTACTAGTACCAGAGTGGAAATGGGAGAATATATCCATGGACTTTGTTGTTGGATTACCGAAGACATCTCGAGGTAATAATGCAATCTGGGTTATTGTTGATCGCTTGACCAAATCTGCTAATTTCCTTGCTATACGAGATACTTTATCTCTTGATCAACTTTCCCGTTTGTATCATAAATAGATAGTCAGGTTACATGGAGTTCCTCTCTACATTGTATCGGATCGTGATCCCAGGTTTACTTCTAACTTTTGGAAGGGCCTTCAGAAGTCGTTAGGTACTGAATTAAATTGTAGTACAGCTTTTCATCCTCAATCAGATGGGCAGTCAGAACGAACAATTCAGACATTGGAGGATATGCTACGAGCTTGTTCTATGGATTATCAGGGAAGTTGGGACGAACATCTTTCTTTGGTTGAGTTTTCATATAATAACAGTTTTCATTCCTGTATACAGATGACACCATTTCAGGCATTATATGGGAAGCAGTGTCGAACTCCAGCTTTCTGGGATAAAGTGGGTGAAAGGAAGGTGATGGGACCAGAAATGGTAGAAGAGATGGCAGAAAAGGTTCAGCTGATTCAGAAACACATGAGAACAGCTCAGAGCAGGCAGAAGAGTTATGCGGATAACCGGAGGAAGGATCTATCTTTCGAGGTAGGTGATGATGTTTTTCTCAAGGTTTCTCCTTGGAAAAGTGTGATGAGATTTGGTAAGAAAGGGAAGTTGAGTCCATGGTTCGTTGGACCATACGAAATTCTAGAGAGAGTTGGATCAGTTTCATATCGAGTGGCTTTACCTCCGAGTTTATCTCAGGTACACAATGTTTTTCACGTTTCGATGTTGAGAAAGTATATGCCAGATCTATCTCATGTTTTGAGTCCAGAGGTAGTTCAGCTGGAAGAGAACCTATCTTTTGAGGAACAACCGGTCCAGATTCTTGACCACAGGGAGCAAGTGTTACGGAATAAAGTGATTAAGCAGGTAAAGGTTTTGTGTAAATACCACATGATTGAAGAGGCAACATGGGAATCTGAAAATGCAATGAGGTATAAGTACCCCCATTTATTCGATAAGTAAATAAATTGCGGGGACACAATTTTCTAAAGGGGGGAAGGATGTAACATCCCAAGTAAGTAATGAATAATAGATATTTTTATCTATGTCTATTAATGATTAAGATAGTGTTATAGAGGCTTAAAATGAAAGTAAATACAATCTTATGCATGGAATACACTAATATTCTTAAAAGATTGTTTTACTGCCTTTTGATGGCAAACCATTTTTGAATCTATATTTTGACAATTTTATAAACTATGTTTGTCAAAATAAAATTATTCTTTATGATTGGGACATCAAAATTTACTTTGTGTAAATTTTTGGTATTTTTCTGACAGGGTTCATTTTTTAATGAATAGTGAAAAATACTGCATTTTACATCAAAACTGCTTTTTAATCTAATTTATTTATATGATTATATTATCTTTCGAATTGGTCTTAATGTGTAATATGAATATATTTTTACCATTTAATCCAATGGTGGTCATTGGAGTCAATTTCACTTTGAAATTGGACTTAAACTGGTGTCAATCTTTTGATACTTATTGTTTCGTAAAAACACGCTATTTGCTCTGACAACGGGAATTAATTATTAAATTAACTAATGTGACTTATATGATTTTAATTTTTTAAAATAGACTTCATTTTTGAATTCGTAATATCAAATATATCTTAGGGTGAATTTTTGGTAATTTTCTGAAAAACTTCAATTTTTGATGAATAGTGAAACCACTAAGTGGTACTTATAAAGACTGATTTTCCGTTTAAATGAAATTTTGCCATCATTGTGTTTTGAATTTTGAAAATCCGACATACATGGTTGTCATTAGTATGTAAAATGTGGTTCAATGAGATTATAATAATTTTTTGGTGAATAGTAACTTATTAAGTTCTTAATCACGATTAATGGTAATTAGGGTAGTTTAAGGTATAAATAATACTTTAATAAAATGAAATGACCTAGAAACATGTCACAACATCATTGGTTGTGTCATGGCCGACCATGAAATGCCATGGGTCAACTTGGGGACCCCATGGATCCACTTTTGTTGGGAAATGACATAAATTACTTTTTATTTAATGTTAAAGTGAAAATGACACAAACATAATATGTTTTACGAAAACAATTTTTAAGTGGGTTTATACAAGTCCAAATTTTGATTATAAATAGTCATTAGAAAGCTAAAACGATTTCCTACATCATAGTAGTTTTGTTATGATTTTTAGACATTAAATAAATTAAATTATTTATGACATAATAATGATGCAGCGATGACATCATTATTTGACGATTTAAATAAAATGGAAAGATAATGTAAAATATATGAACTACACATGTCCAAAACCAATTGGATGAGTTTATGTCGAACCATTATCACCTTATCCACTAATTATATCAATGTGGGACCTTTTAAAACCGAAACACATTTTCAAATAATGTAATATTTCTTTACATTCCAAAAGTGCCCCTCCTCTCCTCTTATAAAAGGCCCCCACCTCTACCTCATTTAACACACTCCTAAAGCCTTTGGATCAGCCAACCCCTGCCCATTTACTCTCTACACATCCCTATCCTCATCCTAGAGGATTCCCTTTGGGCATAATCCGTTCAAAGGAATCCTTTAGGCTCAAATCAAAAGGAGTTACACTTTTTAAGGTAATTCATTCTCTCATGTTCATTTGTTTTATTTTGCTTCTCCAACCCCCTAAATTATTTTTATTTACTTATTTTGTAACAACACCAGTATCTTTAATATACTAGGATGTTGTTATACGATATATTTGAGCTACACACTCACAGAACTACATCAAATGGTTAAAGAACATACGGTTTCCGTGGATGGCGAAATTCTGCCTCCCGAAACGATGATTGTTCAACACTCATTTAACACCTTCAAAGGTGGCCATTATGATGTCACTATTTTTATATATGATATATAATATGTTTATGTTTTCCTTAAGATTCTGTTTTTTTCATTTTGGGCATACCTTTATGGTTTCCAGTATGGGTAAACACGATATCTTCATTTTAGGAAGTGCGGACTACCACCCCCTCAAAGTGATTTGATTCGTTAAATACCATATGTGGGACATATAAAGGATGGAACTATGATATTATATATGATATTATACTGGAATTATAGTATACCTTTATATAATTATGATTCCATTCTATAAAATACGAAATAGAAATGAAAGTAGCGTTCATGTGTACGTACGGCTTACCGTCTCCATGAACGGTGCATTTCATTTCTTACCTCTAAATGATTATGTAATATTATAAATGCATGTATGTACTGGATATATATGACATATATGATATCTACATCATGAATAACATTCTGGATATAATGAACCTTTGACCAAATTAACAACATGTAAGTGTAAGAAGTCTATTTTTGACTTAAGAACCAAATACCGACAAAATGAACATTATTAACTTAACTGATTACATGATGTTCATAACATGGTATAAAAGTAATAATGAACTTGAAAAAGGTTCATAAGCAAGTAGATATTAACTCAAGTTTATTATTCAGGAGATTAAAGAACGGTCGGGTCAAGTCGGATACGAGGTATGGGACTTTGTCTCAATCTCCTTTCATTGAGGCATATTTTATTTTATACACAACTTTATTTTATACTGTGTATAAAACCCTTTGACTTTTACGTTTATTCAAAAGGAATATTTTTTATACGAAGCATTTACTAAATGACAAAAGGGAATGTTTTTGTCGTACGTATGCGGCGACAACGACTTCTCCGCCGTCGTGACCGTTATTTGAGTTTCGGCTTCCTCTACAAGCCATACCTTTTTTTAAAACGAAAAATAAATACCATGTTTTACTTTGGTATTGAAAATGGTTTTCATAATGTTTTTATTATATCAATGTGTTGTATTGATATCTCGTGATTGAAAAGTGGAAATGTTATGTTTCCTTTATGCATGTTTTATGTGATATGATTATGTTATGGTTCTTGGGCATTATTATAAAGACAGGTGGTTCCGTGATAAACTAAGGGCGGGTGAGCCCGTTATAGCTCTCCAATGCATTGGGTAACGCGAAGGAGTGAAACGTTAAGGTTTCACCGAAGAGATTCTAGGGAATATACTGTGATGGGTATTCCAAACGTAACCAAGAGGGTTACTCCCTACGTAAGAATGTTATGAATGCCTCAAGTTACCTTTATGTCTTATGATTTCTATGATTTATTCATGATTTTATGAGGTATGTTATAGTGCCTATGTTTTATGGGTAAAGTATGATTTCATTCTTATGTATATATGAACTCATGTTTCCTTTCCATGTTTTTTTAACCCATACTGAGTTTTTATGCTCATCCCAAGTTTTTGAAATGATTTTCACAGGTCAAGGGAAAGGTACATGATAAGATGATAGAGTCAAGGATGTGTCAAGAAATAGTCCACGTTTTATTTTAAATGTGTTTCCATTGATTGGAATGAAGAATACTATCTTTATGTAACCACTTTGTTTATATGTGGAATGTAATGCAAGTTTTATGATCTAATTCTCTAAAACTCTAAACCCGAAAAGATCCTCAATGTGTAATCTTGTAATAACTCAAGATTAAGTAAGGTTTAAGGCTGGGGCCTTATAGTTAATTTGATGGAGGTCATTTTTAGTAGTCATCACCATACATAGAATTTATTTTTGATGAAAATATTGAAGAAAAATAAATGAATCAATTTTTTCTAATTAATGTTTTTTAATGATGTGATGTTTAGGACATATTATTGTGATTAAATCATCATAGTTTTAGTGTGAATAAAACCAACATGGTGTCAGGTAATCTTTTCATAAATTTGAAATTTATATCAGGTTGGTGTTTTTATAATTAATCGGGCTAGTGAAATGAAGTTGGATTAATTATGGGTTCATTATTAACCAAAAATGAAGGTATCATGCATATGTGTACATATATTTTTATGCATAATTTTTCTTGTGAATTTGGATGTGGATAATATAATGTACAATAAAATTATAGAATTATTTTAAGAATAAATGGTGTCATAAATGTATGAATTATTATGGATGGAAGGTGGTGCAGGTTTGATCAAATTTATGATAGAGAATTCCTAAATTGTAGTTACCATTCTCATGTCACTTTATTGTGAATTTATTGATTCATACTCTAGGATTTAATGCGGAATAAAAAATGATTTCAAGAAGGATGAAGAGGAAATTATATTTCACTGTGTTTTCATATAGTTAAAATAAATTTTCTTATTGGATTCTTTTAGAGATTATTTTCATGATTGGATTTGAGAATTTTGGAGAAATTAATTGAAAATTATTTGCTTACCGTAAAAAATATTTAAATAAATAAGAGAGAAAAATATAACTAATGAATTATGTTTTTATTTAAAATTATTGTAGATCGTGTATGTTTATGTTTATAAAAGAGAGGTGTTAATTGAATAATAATAAAGATAATAAAAAGGAATAATAGGTTCTTGATCACTACTATGAAATAAATCAATGAATGAGAAGAACTAACATATAGAAGTTCATGTATAAAGAATCCAAATAGCATAGTGATGACAAGTCGAAGACTTTTAGTGAATTTCAATTACATTATTAAATAATATGGTTTATCAAATCAACAATGTTAGGAGAAACTTCATTGTAAAAGTAAAATATTGTAATGAATGTTATGGATATATATTTATTTTTAAAACCCATCGATTTTTTTTCTTAGTGGAATGAGTGATATATGATTTTTTTTAGATCATTCCAAGGACTAGATTATATTATTGAGATGTTTACCATGTAAATAAATGTGTTTATATGGGTTTAATTTCTTTTTTTTTTGTTTCAAATTATTCATTTCTCTCAAACTATAGGTGAAGGATGTTTTAATGTAAGAAAAAATAAAAATATATTACAATTGATTCACCCCAAAAAAGTCACATATAATATGACATGAACATTATATTAGTTCTAAATAGAGGTACCTTAGTTGAAGAAAATATGGGTAATTATTAAATAATAACATTTAAATTCATTTTAATAAATCAATTAATAAAAATTTAATTCATATTTTTAGGTAAAATGTTATAAAATCTATAAAGATAAATTGAATCCTTACCTATTATACATTGGATATGATTTATTAGAAGAAATGATAGATGTATTCACTTATTATGTTATAACTTTTATATTAAACAAAATTTAAAATAATAATATAGAGAATGATATATGTAAAAAATACTTGTCTATTCATCCCTCTAAAAAGTGATATCTTGAGTGTTAATTTATTTGTAACTATTAATGTTTTCATTGAAAAGTTAGATTTTTGTTGAACAGTAAATAGAGCGGATCAACTAATTAATATAGATTTATTAATTAATATATAAAGCTACAAAATTAGGAAATTATTAATACATTATTCTGATCAATATAATAGATAATTAAATTGCAATAACAATCAGAATAATTAGTAAGAAATTGGACGATTTGATAGTTGTGAAGAAGATCCAGAGATTTCTTCATAATAAATTTGATACAAATGATTCATCATTATAATGTATCTTTTTCAAAATGATATCTCTAGAATTCTTTCATTGTATTCCCATCACATATGGAATGAGAAGAGTAGTTTTTTCAAAATGAAGGAAAATGATTATTTAAAAATTTCATTTTAAGATACTATGAAAGAAAAGTCATAGAATATTGTTATTTTTAAAGAAGATATTGATTTTGATTCAAATAATGATGTGAGTAATAAAATCAATGAATTTATGTCTTAATTTTACAAAAACATAAAAATTTGAACAAGGATGTATAAATAGATGTAACCATTGAAGTTCCTGAACTGTAGATCCATTATAAATTGTACATAAAATTGCCTAGTACTTAAGAAATATGATAACAGTGATGAAACATATCGAACTATTATAAGGCTACTAAAATAAAATTAAGAAATTTAATATTCGTATTCAAATAATGGAACAATAATTTCCCTATAGAAAAAAAGATAAGTGTTTTTACAAATGCGAGGAAGATGATGATATTTAAAAAATAGTGGAAGCTAAAAATTCCAATAATGAAGGTGATTAAATGTTTTTTATTACAAATGTGAGAGATTAGTGTTTTTATATTAATTAATTTAGAAACTATAAAGAGGAGGAGGAGGAATCTTTATTGTAATTCATGATGAAAATAAAATTGAAATTATGTCTTTCAAAAATTGAAATGCTTGAGAAAGGGAATATGATGTTTATGAAAGAAGATCAACCTGTGAACAATCAATAACTATTTTTTAGAGAAAAATTATTATTACTAAAATTTATTTTTTATCTACACAAATTTTTTATGAATAAAAAACTATCATTATATGTATATAATGATAAATGAATATGAATAAAAAGGTATTTGATAATGCTCAGTAGAAACTTTTCAAAGATGAATTAGAAATATCCACCTTTAAGGATTCAAAATTTTTTTTTGAAAAAATATCGAACATAGGTGAAGATTAAGATGATATGAAATAATATTATTCAAATTTTTATAGTATTTCTAGAATGTTTCTCTAAATATTGATATAATTTATCAATTAAAAGGGACAATGTTTTTAGTTAAAAAAGAAAATGATTGAATTTAGGATTTTTTAACAAATCAAATTTCGGTCCAGAAACTACGGAAAATGGAGACCCTACTTGTTGTTATAAGAATTATAACATGATGAATAATATGTTATTTTTAAAAAAAAATAAAAATCAACCAATAATTATGGCTAAAAATATGATGGATGATCAGTTACAGATTCTAAAAAATATATTTTTTTCCATGGTTGATATTTTTTTATGGTAATGGTTGGAACTGCAGAAGCTTTGTAAATAAAGAATATATATATTTTGTAGTCATTATAAATATAATGAATTTTTAGTTCATATGATATAGACTATTGAAAAAATTCAACCTTCACAAAAGAATATAGACTGAAAGAAAATGTGAACAAAATCATGTTTCAAAACTATGATTATATTTTAACCAATAGAAAACAATTGCTGAATTATGAGATAATTATAATCATATTACTAATGGTTTACTTTTTATGACACTATCTCAAAAAAAATTAAAGGACAAATCCAAAAATCATAAACTTAATGGGGAAAATGGAAAATAATTTTTTTTTGTTGTTGAATCTTCCCTCAAGTCTATAAGAGGAAAATGAACTTGGATACTAGATTTTGGATGTTATTATAATGTTACCAGAGATATGAACCTAATGAACCATGAGAAATACTATAAATAATTGATATTTAACATTGTAAATATTTAGTATATTATAATAAATGGAACTAAAACTGTCTTCGTGGAAAAAAAATAGTTGAAATCATGAACATCCTTATTTGTTGATGGAATTAAACATAGTGTATTGTGTACATCATATCTTTGAGATTAATTAATAATTTTTTTAGGATAATATATTTATATATATATTTAACAATATTAAAGATTGGTAAATTTTAATAAGATAAATGTTTACCAAAGGAAAACTATTCTAGATTGTAAATCCACATGATTCATGTGATTTGAGTATGAGGAACAAAAATTAATCATGTCATAGAACGAATGGATATATGCTCTAGATAAATTTGAAAGAGATGAAACATATAGGGGATTTATATTATTTACAAAATAAGACAATAAATAAGGATTTTTATTGGTCCATATTCCATAAAATACATATCCAAAATCAATACATAATAAAGTTTAGATTCATGAATCTCGTCCAACGAAGATTAATCATTATGACATACATTTCAACATTAAAAAGAAAGAAAATAAAGATGATTATATTAAATAAATTATTAATTATTCTTCTTTATTACATGTTTTATGTTTCTAAAACACATATAATAGAATCTCAAAATTTTTAAAAGTATTAAAAGATGTGTTCAAATATATTTTTTCTACTCTATAAAGAAGATCATAAATGATAATTTTACTGATTAAAAAAATATAAATTATAATGATTATATTCTGAATTATGGTATTATTCCCGAGCTCATTGAACAGTATAAAACATAACAAAATTTTATGGATTAATGAAAGAATAGATTTTTTCTTGAGACGGACTGAACCATATTGTAAGATCCTAAGATTTCCTATGAGGTATAAATATTTATGTTTTTTGTATTAAAAGATTTTTTATGGACCAAAAAGATTACACAATGAGATCATGGGTGTATCAAGAGTTTTGGGAAATTTTTTAGATCCCCAAGCCCTAGTTTTTGGAAAAGATAGACATTATACATGGTTTGGAAAAATAGGAAGGACATGCCACACATATAACACTAACCATGCAAGGCATGATAGTGGGGTGCAGAAGGTTGAATAATTTGGATAAACTATTTGAACTTAGGGGTACACCCATGTTAAGGGATCTATAGTTTATAATATTGGATTGATCAAATTTTATTTATGATTTTTCAAACTATGCACAAGATACCATGCGAGGTTCCCCTGAACCTAATGAAGGGCGCATGGTTGGAATGCGGTTTGGACAACCATGTGGCCAAAAACCATGTAGCCTAGATATTTTGAAAAAAATGACCCTTTTTCCTATAAAAATAATTAAAACATAAAACTATTTTTCATTTATTCCAGTTTTAGAACCATCATGCATTGAGAGAATCTTCGAAGTCCAATTGATAGGCTTTTCTCTAGACCATTTATCCAGACATGGATTTGAATGCTGTAAATATCATTGGACCCATGATGGTGAGTACTCTAATCCCTTTATACCATTGTTATTTTTCTTTTATAACTTTGTTGATATTTTTTTCTAGTTAATATGACGTATTCCTAGTATTTTCATCTATTATTTATTTTTCTCCCGACCTGGACTGAATGAGATCACAATTCTAGACGAATGCTCCACTATATACCAATAGTAGCTATTATATACCTTTACATTGGGGTTTGATGTTTTATAAGAATTGTTTTTGTTGTATCAAATGACTTAATTTCCAGTAGTTCCACTTTATTTTTTTTGAAAATGATAAAATTTAATGAAATGGAACCTCTTAGGCTTCCCCTTGATTAAAATTTAATTGTTGAAGGTTATTTAGAATAACTATAGGCCACCCATTTGGTGAACCCATGATTTTTACCTATGTCATACCACCCCATTGGGTATGTGTTAGCTCACCACAATTTTGGGAGCATGTTAAATCAAATTAATTGAATTGAATTGACTAGGATAAGTTAATTCCTACTTTTCCATGTGATAACATGATGTGAATTGATTGAATTATTAAAATGGAAATTGTTATACTAGTTGGTTGAACTCATTGAATTTTTATGTAATGTGAATGAAATGAATTTATGATAGATTATGCTAGTGGATTCCATGGTTGGTATGCATTGGATTATGTTTCCATAGGATTCATTGAACTTGTTTCGTCCATAGGTCGTGATTTCTTTAGTGGATGCCTTGAACCTATTTACTCTATGGATCCTGATTCCATAGGATGCCTTGGGCCTTGGTTCCCCTTGGATCTGGCGTTCATGGGCTCTTAGTAGACATAAAATTTTGACATTCTATTTGGAAATCACCTAGGACTTTACCATGTTACCATTGATATGAGCTTGGTACTCGCTGTGGATTTTAGTCCACAATAACATATATCTGACCCTTCGTTGTTTGAGACTTCTGATTACATTGAGAAACTATTGTGGATGAAATGATGTTATGGTATGGCCATGGTAAATTATATATATTGGATTATACAGTGTGGATGTGATGGATTTTTACACTTGGTTGTTTGGTGAGGCTGGGTTTGATATTTTTACATACTTACATATAGACTTAATATTGTTATCAGTTTATAGTCATTAGATTGGAAAATATAACTTGTTTATTTTTGTTCACAACTACCCTTATTTGTGGGAGTTTGAATGTTGAAGTTGGAAGCCTTGGTTGGATTGAAATTATCACCTAACTTATATTATTTTACTTCGATTACTTGAATACCTTTGATATAATGCAAATTGTTTTAGATTGTATTTCACAGAATAGATTTGTTATAGACATCAATGGTGGTGGCCCATTCAGTGTTATCTCACACCGTGTTTGGACTGCCATTGGGCACCCGAACAGACTTCTTGGATGTAGGTAGGGACCATGGAAACCACCCATTATACGATGTTGGATCTTATTATTTCATAGGATCATGGGATCACATGAATGATAATCGCTTGTTATGCAATTTTGAAATAGTCCTTTTTGGTATTTTGGTATTTTGATACAAGTATTGTACTAGAATCTTGTATACATATTTTCCAGCATTGTAGAGACATGAAATGATATATCTTATTGTACATAATATTATATTGGGCAATTTTTATTTATTACTACCTTGTATGTTATCTTCTGTCTGGTTGATTTAATACTTCTACTCTTGACGATTATTATTACAATAGCTATACTAATCTCTAACATGAGGACATAGTCTCCTAACAAACAAACCCCAGTAACTCTCTACTAGTTAGAAGGCATTGTTTTACTGGTAGGCGTGCATGAGACCATGTGACTAACCGGCTCAGGGAACTATTCTATGGTACCCAAATTGATACATTACAATGTGGTATCTGAGCCATTATTTTTTTTTTCATTACTATTTTGAGATAATAGAAAGGGATTAAGAGGGTATTGGAGTTTTTTAATGAATTGTTCCCAGTATTAGCTAACACATGTGCTGAAAAAATATTAATTTTTTAGAAAACAACAGGGTTTTATAGATTTTTTTATTACAATTGTTTTGTTCCCACCATTGGGTGATTCACTTGAATTGTGTTGTTATTATTGATATTATTTGATGGTTTTATTTCATTTCAACCTAATAAGATTTTTCTATTCATCTCATGCATCATTTTGGTCACCTTAAATGATTCACATTTCATAAATTATGCAATTCCATATAGGATATATTTCTCAGTTTCATAAATTTGTGATATGTCACTTGTGAGATATATATTTTGTTTGATAAATTTTTGTGTAATGGAAATTGAGAAACATAAGTGGTACTTACAGTGCATATCAAAAAAACTAGTGATTTAATGCGTAGTCTTTAATAGACACCCTATGTAGCCAATTATTGAATGTTGTGTCATGGACCGTTGGTTACAGGGATTGAACATGTTATGATATGAATGAAATGTATTCCATAATTCAGTTCCTGAGGTGTATGGGAGATTATAGATTATAAGTGGTGAAACATTTGGTTCAACAATTGATAGAGAAATTGTGATAAATTAGAATTAAAATTGAATCAAATTGGTGAATCATAGAACATGACATAGACTCAAATTTACGGTGGGAAGTAGGTAGTGTCTCTAGGACTATTTATAACAATTTCCTTATTACAAGTCATAGAATTAAGAGTAGGAAGAGGGGTATGAACTATTAATATGATGGTTCTGACTTGCCCTGTGTTTTTATATCTGAGAACATCTGGTTGTTGATCTATTCTTATGAGTGTGTTTAGAATTTTAGATACATTCCATCATGATGACCTCTAGTTGTATGCCACAAGGGTGGTGATGGAGAAGCATCAGATGTGATGGGACCTGAAATAAAATTATATCCTCCTACAATGTTATTTTCAGTACAAATATTTTTAGTATAAATAGATGTTACGGTAGAGTTCCAAGGTGGTTTTTTGTGATTCATGCATACCATTTAGGGATCCCTACATCCTTCCGTGTCTGTGGTAGAGATAGAAAATGTTTTCTTATAGTAGTATTCATCATTATTTTCTAGGGATGGTGCTCCACAAGCTACCAAACTATAGATTGAGACTACTTTTTGATCTTAGATAAAATAGAGACACTTCTTTAGAGGAGAGTGAATCTCACAACATATTTGCTTCAGGGAGCACTAAATCACTAGTGGGATGTTTTGAACCAGTTTTATGAGCTATGTGATACTAGTGGGAGGGATTTCCAATTATGATTTTATTACTAATATTTTTCAAAGGCTCTGAAAGAAGAATGGGCTAGTGAGTTTGTACATCTGGAGCGGGGCATGCTGACAGTTATGGATTATTTTTAATGATTTATACATATTCAATGTTTTTCAATAATATATCATGTTGATGAGATATTAAGGGTGAGATGCTTCGAAGAAGGTATCAGAGATGCCATTCAATCATAGCTAAACATGTTCATGTTGAAGACTATTATCAATATTTTGAATTAGTTTCTTATTAAAGAGAATAATCAGAGGGAAGATTGGGGTGAATAGAAGAGAAGTATAGACTCCCAGACTAGTGGTTCAGCTTCCGGTGGAAGGAAGCACCATTTTAAGGCTTTTTTGAGGGGAGTACTAGTTATTATACTAGTACTGGTAGATTGGTTTTCTACCATTACTATGGTAGATAGGGACACATGAGGAATTAGTGTGATCAAGACCCATTAGAGTTACATTATTATGATAGTATGAGGCACATACAAATTTTTTACATGATCTTCCCTATAGTGGTCAATGGTAGAGGTCCGCACCAACTCTAGGTTTTGGATTAGGTTTCATAGCTCAATTGTAGGATGTAAGCTAGATCAGTACAAGTCATTTAGTTTGAGGTGGTGGTTGTGGTTGATGTAGTATTTTAATAGTTGTACCTAGAGAATAGATAGGGCCTACTTTGTGTTGTGAGGTTGTTTCATGAGGCCACAGTTCAGGCAAGATATATTATGTACAGCCCAACCCTAAAGAGTAGAGTGTTGCAACATCTATGGTGGTAGGTATGATATTAGTATCCTCTATGCTAGTATATTATTTTTTTAGACATTTTCTCCACATAGTTCCATATCATCACCTATGATGAATATCCTTAGGCTTGATGTCCATTTTTCTTATGGAATTATGAATTTGGATTCTACGTTGGGGATTAGAACGAATGATGTACACTAGTGTAGGGAGATTTCCCCTTCAAATTGACGTGTGTTACTTTTTTGGGATATTATTATCCTCTAGATGATAGGGTTTAGCATCATACTCAATATGGATTGGATGGTTTCATACAGATACCTTGTTCATTAAACTCACCGGAGGGTGTTTTTAACATCACCTGAGGTTAGAGTTTTTATTCACAATGGTGAATGAGATAACTAGGCTAGAAGGGAAAGCCATGAGCATCGTGAGATGGGTGGGATGAAAGCCTAGATTTCTTTTTTTACCTATATGATCGTGGATATTGTCATGAAGATTTCCCTATAGTGGTTCATCATTACTGAGATGTGATCCCATATGACATTTTTGGTTTACATCCTAATATATTGGTGGATTTTGAGATTGAGATATTTCCATGACTTCAATAGTATTCATTCATCCTTATAAGATGGATATATTGGTGTTGTAGGAGATAATGTTTCAACTAGAGGACTTGGAAGAAAAGGGGTTTATAAGACCTAATACTTCTTTGTGGGGTTCACAAGTTATTTTTACAAAAAAAAAATGATGGTCCCCTCAGGCTATGTGTGGATTATTGAAAATTGAACTAGTTGATGTTTGTTAACTGGTATCCATTTCAATAGATTTGAGAACTTTCTGTTCAAATTTAAGAAGCCTAGGTTATCAAGAAAATTTATTTGAGATTGGATTATCACCAGGTGCATATTCCACTTGCAGACGTACCTCATACAATGTTTCATAGAAGGTATGGTCTATATGATTATTTAGGTATGTTTTCCAATCCCAAGAATAGGCCATCCATTTTTAGGGTTCTAATGAACCATGTTTTGAATCTCAGTATAGATTATTTTGTGGTGGTTTTTGTTTATGATATCATGGTGTACTCTTAAAATCCACATGACCAGGCCAACAATCTTGAGATCATTTTGGATAAATTGAGAGAGAATTTGTTATACAGTATTCTCACAAAATCCCACTTATTGATGGATAAGATTCACTTTTTGGGTCATATAATCTTAGATATAAGAGTGTTAGTTTACCCAGAGAATGTAAATTCTATAGTTTTCTAGGAGAAACCCAATAACATCATTGTCATGTAGAATTTCTTTGGAGTAGTTGGATATTAATATCATTTCATACAAGACTTATAACATGGAGAACCACCTTTTATGTGTTTGACTAAGAAGGGTGTGACATTTTTGTTGTCAGATACCTATGAGATGGAATTTATTGATCTAAAAAGGATATTGACTTCAATTCTAGTCCTGATTCTTTTAGAGTAAGGAATAATCTATATATTGAATTTTTATGCATCCAATATTTGGATAAAATAATTTATGTAGGGGGTATATTTTTGGTATATGGGTCTCATCAACTGAGCCATCATGAGATCAATTACCCAACATAGTATCATTAATTATCTATATTATTTCATGATTTGTGATGTTCAAGACATTATTTACTGGGAGAGTGTTTTGTGGTTTATACAGAGAAAAAAAGTTTCATATACATATTTACATATACATGAATTAAACATGAGGCAATGAATGTGGTTTGATTATCTACAATCTTTTGACTTCGATCGTGCCAATATTCCCATTAAAGGAAGGGTAGTGGCTAATCCACTAAGAATGAGGACATAGATTCATAGAGTTCATGAGGTCAATAGAGAGTGCTAAATATTGGATTTTTTTTCAAATTTTCACATAGAGGTACAAGGAATTTTTGGATGGAATTTTTTTCATCCATCACTAGGATAAAAAATATTTTGGATTGAGTGAGGGTGAGATTATTATCAGATTCTGAGGGCATAGTCCTATGGGAGAGTGTGACATGTGAGGACCTTCCATCTAGATTGACTGTTGGAGAGGACGAAATCCAGTGTATTCATGGTTGAGTGTGGGTTCAAGAAGACATATGTGAGGAGATAATGTGGGTGTTTTGTAACAACACGAAATTTTGAATAAATTTTTTTTCCTAACGTTGTGTGTAATTTTATTTTATACTAAACAAAACAATTTAATAAAAAGATTATAATTAAAATAAGACCATTGGGTTTCTATTGTTATATGATCATTGGTCAATATGACCGCTGAAATCTAAATGTTGGGATTATTGTCTCTAAATACAAATGATCTTGATTAATTAATATCAAAAGAAGATTTGATGGCCCCATCAAGTAGTCTCGGGCTGATCGAAGCCCATCTAACGGAACTCGAGAAGGAGGTAGCACCTTTGGGCATTTCTCTGGACTAAACCCAAGCTGAACTTCATCATGTGAAGCTGGAACGGAATCGCCTTCACGAGAAGTTAAAGCTGATTGGAATCACTACTCGAGCAATGTTGGTCGAGCCGCCCCAAGATTCTATCACCCTTGGACACCTTACTCTTAGGTCCTATATTGGTGTTATAAGGGGCTATGTAACAAGACCATAAATACCTTGTGTAATCCTTTGATTTAAATAAAAATTGTGATTTATTCTTATGGAGATGTTTGTGAATCTCAAGTGTCCGGATAAATATAGGATGCAAATTATTGATGAATTTTGGAAAAAAAGGATATTTTAAAATATTTATGTAAACATTAAACAATTAAAAATGTGTAATGATTTTCAAAAAATGGTCTTCTATATTTGTGTTCAGTATTAAATTTGGAGTCTAATAAGATCAACATAATTTTAAATGAATCGTAAATTATGAATAGTGATTTTTCTGTGACCAAATAAATTAGTAATCTCACTTAAGGAAATTATTAATATAATTTAGGCACCTTGATTAAGTAATTTAATTCAATAAAATAGGTAAATAACTATTTCAGAAATTATTGGTCAAGTATTAGTTTTTTCGAGTGAATACTGTTTTTTATTTAATAATTAAATTAAAAATTTGTTATAAAATTATTTTCATAAGATGGAGTTCATTTTTGAAATCAGAGAAACAATATTTGGTTAAGGTGAATTTATGGGATTTTTCTGAAATAGTTGAATTTTCAGTGAATAGTGTTTTTATTTGAAAATTAAATTAAAAATATTTAAAAAATTATTTTCATAAAATGGAGTTCATTTTTGAAATCAAAGCATCGATATTTGGTTAAGGTGAATTTTTGGGATTTTTCTGAGAAAGTTGAATTTTCGGTGAGTAGTGAAAATACAATTTTTGAGTTTCGGGTGTTTAATGACATCTTTAAGGATGTAATAATTATGAAATAATTTTGTTCTACTTATGAATAGTAAGATAAGGTATAAGGTGTCAAAAGTGGCCAATACCATGGGAAAATACCATGGGAAAGCCCATCGTTTTACCAATACCATCGATGAGGTGTCTCTTGGCAATTAATGCTTTGTCCCCTCACTTTTCTTATAAATACCAAGACTTTCCCTCATTAATTCCATTTTCAAATCCCACCCAATGAAGTTCTGGTCTCTTTTACTCTGAAAGAATCTTCCGAAGGTTCCCTCAAGCCTCCCAAGGTCCTGACCATCAAGCTTTCGAAGTTACTCTTCAAGGTAAGGGATCATACCTCTCTCTTTCTTTTCATGTATTCTCCTTTATGTAATTTATTTTAATCTCCATGCTCTTATGTTGGGGATGTTATTTTATATTAATCCTGCTTTCCTTTTCATGTTCATACGATGGGAGAACCCCTCTATCTCTCATCAATTAATTTTAAGAATGTTTAAGTGGCGTTGTTAGGCTGCCAAATTTTTGTAAGGGATTCTCTCACCCTTCTCATTTTCAAGTTCTATTTTCAGGTCAAGTCTTTCAAGATCCTTTTTATTGTATTGTGGTATGATATCTATATCCATAATACTGTTCTTTTATGTTAATATGATTATAGACCCTATTTTATCTCATTAATTTAATTTTTTTGAAGTTTTAATTGACATCGTTAGGCTGCCGAATTTTCATAACAGAAATCTTATTTTTATCTTCAATACATGTTATTTATTTCATATGATATGTCTTCAAATTTTCATTACCATGATCTTATATACATTATATGCTGTCCCTATACTGTTTTATGGATCATTTATGAGTGGGTGACCCATTTCCCCTCACTTTTCAATATTTTATAAAACCCTGTAACATAGCCGTTGTGCTGCAGAATTGTCGTCTCAAAATGTCTCTCTCTTTTTCTAAAATTCATTTATTTTATTATGTGAATAATCAAAGATCTTTATTCTATAGAGGTAATCACATATATATCAAAATTTTATATTTTAAATTCTATTATTTACAAACATGATACCCTCTTTCCTTTTCTGTGGGTTTAAAGTGACATAAAGATCAGCTCTTTAAAGCAGTTTTTAAAATGTTATAACTATGAAATGAAACCCATTTCTTTTATGATATATGGGTTATTTATGAAATGATTGATTATTATATATGTGGTTTACATGTTAATAAATAAAAATTAAGGGTGTACTATGATAGTGCTCCAACGCATTGGGTGAAGACTTAATCTCTATAGATGACCTTTTTAACGATACCTTGGTGAATAACCTTGGTAATTTTTTTATGAAACCTTGGGGAATGAAAAAAGTGATACAGAAATGATTGTTTAAATTAAATGTTATAGACACTTATTCAATTTATCTTCCAAGTTGTTTTCTTTATGATATTCCTATTCTTTCATTTCTCATGTCTTCATGTTTTTATTCAAGTTCTTATTGATATCACAAGTACATTTACTCCCTTGTTTACCCTTACTGGTATTTCTACTCACCCTTTCCTTTGAATGTATGTCTCCAGGTTATGAGATATAGTAATTCGACATAGGATGAACTCATGATGAAGAATTAAAAGTTGTTTAGAATAATGTTTTATGTTGTTTTCATGTATTATGTTCCTGATTTCCAAGACACTAGACTTTAAAGATCCTCTGTTTGAAAATGTAATGAAAAGTTATGTAATAAAAATTCGGGATGCCACAGTTGGTATCAAAAGATAGTTTAGTTATTTATGGAAATTAGGATATGAAAACTTTAGGAAGAACCGTATAGAAAAGTTTAAATATATGAAATATTCCTGTAATTTTGGTGAGTATTGAGTAAGTGGTTTATCAAGTAAATACATCCATGTCTGGATACGAGCAGGTAGAGGTGGATCTAGCACAGATGTACATAGGGGTAAAACCCAAAAACACCGCTTTGAGATAGACTCAAACGGGAACTACTACACGACAAAGGGCCTTGCTGAACTCTTGGTTACGACACTCCTGGGGGATATGTTTGGTTAATCGCATGATTTCTATGAATCATTATGAAGGAATTATAGAAAAATGTAATTGTCTAAGCATGAAGTTTGAAGACATAAAATTCTTTTTAGTTAAAATATTCATAAATTAAATAAGTTTCTCCCAAAGGATTTATTATTTTATAAAATGTCCCCATCGTTAAGGAATACGTTGAAATATTTCATGAGGAGTTACCCAGACCTCCCCCAGAAAGAGAGGTAGAGTTATCCATTGAACTCGTACATGGATCTCATCTGATGTCAAATACCCCTATAGGACGGAAAATTTAGATCTAGAGGAATTAAAGAAACAACTCCAAGATATTTTTGGAGAATGGGTGTATCCGACTAAGTGTGTCTCCTTGGGGATCACTAGTTCTCTTCGTGAAGAAGAAGGATGGATCGATGTAGCTATGCATTGGTTATAGAGAACTGAATTGGATCATAGTAAAGAACAAATACTCTCTTCCAAGAATTCATGACTTATTTTCCCGACATTGTGGGACTCAATTCTTCTCTAAGATTGATATTCATTCTGGTTATCATTAATTGAGGGTGAATAATGATGATATTCCAAAAACTGCCTTCCAATCAAGATATGGGCATTATGAGTTTTTTTTTATGCCCTTTGGACTCACTAATGCACTTTCTATTTTTATAGATCAAGAATAAGTTGATTCTGGAAACTTATGTTTATCAAATGAATACCCTTTTATAGGAAAATGATTTGGTGATTAAATGATATAGGTTATTTTGGAAGATGTATTCTCTTTTAGAGTACTATATGCTTAAGTGAAATAAAATACTACTGGATTTAAATTGAGGAGGAATGGTTGATATTTTTGTAAGAATTTATATATTTATTGTGGACATATGGTGATTTTGGTTATTTCTGGAAAATAATGAACCTTGCATAGAGAATATGTGAATAGATTAATTTCACTTTAGTATGAGATGTTAATAGTATTCAATGTTATTAGGAGATAAATGTTAAGATTTATTGGGGAAGATTATGTGATTAAAAACTTCTGAGTTTTGGGTTCCAATCTTAGTTTGGATTATTCTGAAAAAATTTAATGATGATTGGTTATTGAATGGTCTTTCTGGAACATTGGGTACATTTGATGAAATTTTGAGATTAATAGTCATATTTCTTTTAACAAAGGATTATCCTTTTTGAGGATTATATGATCTCATAGTAAACATTTTAGATTTAGTTGATGACTAAAGGCAAGGGGAATATATACTTCGTCTTTTGTGGATTATGTGATTCTCTAGAAGATGATTTTTGTGCTTTTGATGAGACCAAGTCTTTTTGAATGCTCATTGTTTGGAGAAAAGATTAGTCTTTGTAGAAACTTATTAATGGATGAAACTTTACTTGAAGGTAAGTATATTTCCTTATGTTTTTATTCTATGTTGTAAATGAATTCCTCAAAATTATGAAAAGGAACATAAAACAAAAACGTTGTTGGTTTACATTTCCTACTGGGTAATCAAAGACCGTTTAACATAGCATAAGTTTGTGATCTTCTTGTGGTTAATTTCTCCTAATCATGCTTTATATCACTCTCCATCAGAACTTGAACATTTGTTTTCTCTTCCAAATCCATGTTTTCCTACATGTAATCCTAGTATGGGTTAACTCGGGTGAACTTTGTACTTCCCTTTATTTCTTTTAAAGCAATAGTTATGCTGACTCTTTTTATGATGTTGGACATTCAATGAAATTTCCATTCCCTATTTTAAAATTGCAAGGAAGTAATTTCTTAAGGGGAGAATAGTGTAACGACCCGAAATTTTGAATAAATTTTGTTTCCTAACTTTGGGTGTAATTTTATTTTATACTCATCAAAACATTTTAATAAAATGAGTACAATTAAAATAAGACTGTTGGGTTTCAATTGTTATATGACCGTTGTTCAATATGACCATTGGAAGCTAAATGCTGCGATTATTGTCTCTAAATACAAGTGATCTTGATTAATTAATATAGAAAGAAGATTCGATGGCCCCATCCAGTAGTCTCGGACCGATCGAATCCCATCTGACAAAACTTGAGAAAGAGGTAGCACCTTGGGATTTTTTCTAGACCAAACACAAGCTGAAATTCATCGTGTGAAGATAGAATAGAATCGTCTTCGCGAGATGTTCAAGCTAATAGAAATCACTACTCAGGAAATGTTGGTTGAGCCACCCCAAGATTCTATAACCCTAGAAAACCTTACTCTTAGGTCCTATGTTGGTGTTATAAGGGGCTATGTAACGAGACAATAACTTACTTTTGTAATCCTTTGATTTAAATAAAAATTGTGATTTTTTTCTTATGGTGATGTTTTTGAATCTCAAGTGTCCAGATAAATATAGGATGTAAATTATTGATGAATTTTGGAAAAAATGATATTTTAAAATATTTATTTAAACCTTAAGTAATTAAAAATGTGTAATGATTTTCAAAAAATGGTCTTCTACAGTTGTGTTCAGTAATAAATTAAGAGTCTAATAAGATCAACATAATTTTTAATGAATAGTAAATTATGAATAGTGATTTTACACTTAGGATTAGTAATGTGACCAAATGGATTAGTAATCTTACTTGAAGAAAGTATTAATATTATTTAGGCACCTTGATTAAGTAATGTGATTTAATAAAATAGGTAAATAACTATTTCATAAATTATTGTTTATGTATTATTTTTTTCATGTGAATAGTGTTTGTTATTTAAAAATTAAATTAAAAATATTTTATAAATTTTTTTAATAAAATGGAGGTCATTTTTGAAATCAGATCATCAATATTTGGTTAAGGTGAATTTATGGGATTTTTCTGAAATAGTTGAATTTTTAGTGAATAGTGTTTTCATATAAAAATTAAATTAAAAATATATAGAAGATTATTTTCATAAAATGGAGTTCATTTTTGAAATTAGAGCATCGATATTTGGTTAAAGTGAATTTTTGGAATTTTTCTGAGAAAGTTGAATTTTTGGTGAATAGTGAAAATACAGTTTTTGAGTTTCGGGTGTTTAATCACATCATTAAGGATGTAATAATTATGAAATAATTATGGTAAACTTATGAGTAGTAATATAAGGTATGAGGTGTCCCTTTTTTCCAATAACATGGGAAAATACCATGGGCAAGCCCATGGTTTTTCCAGTACCACCGATGAGGTGTCCCTTGGCAATTAATTCTTTGTCCCCTCACTTCTCTTAAAAATACAAAGCCTTTCCCTCATTAATTTCATTTCAAAATCCTCCCTAGTGATGTTATGGTCTCTTTAACTCCCATAGAGTCCTCCCAAGGTGCCCTCAAGCCTCCCATGGTCTTGACCATCAGGCTTTCGAAGTTACTCTTCAATGTAAGGGATCCTACCTCTCTCTTTCTTTTCATGTATTCTCCATTATGTCATTTATTTTAAGCTCCATGTTCTTATGTTGGTGATGTTCATTTATATTCATCCTAATTTCCTTTTCATGTTCATATGATGATATACCCCCTCTTTTTCTCATCAATTCATTTTAATAATGTTTAAGTGGCACCGTTAGGATGCTGAATTTGTTTAAGGGATTCTCTCACCCTTCCATTTTCATGTTCTATTTTCATGTCAAGTATTTAAAGTTCCTTTTTATTATGTTGGGGTATTATCTCTATATCCATCATAATTTTATATTATGTTCATATGATTAGAGACCCTATTTGTTCTCATGAATTAATTTTTCTTGACGTTTTAAGTGATGTCATTAGGCTGCGGAATTTTCATAATAGAAATATTATTTTTCTCTTCCATCCATGTTTTTCATTTCATATGGTATGTCTTTAAAATTTCATTACCATGTTCTTATATCCTATATATTATTTCCATATACTATTTTATGTATCATTTATTTGTGGGTGACCCATGTCCCTTCTCTTTTCAATATTTTCTAAAACCCTGTAACTCGGCCGTTATGCTGCAGAATTTTCGTCACAAAATGTCTCTCTATTTTTCTTGAATTCATTTATTTTATTAAGTGGATACTCAAAGATCCTTCTTCTATAGGATTATTCACCAATATATCAAAATTTTCTATTTTAAATTCTTGTATTTACATACATGATACCCTCTTTCCTTTTCTGTGGGTTTAAAGTGACATAAAGATCACGTATTTAAAGCGGTTTTTAAAATGTTATGAATATAAAATGAAACCCATTTATTTTATGATATATGGGTTATTTATGAAATGATTGATGATGATATATGTGGCTCACATGTTAATAAATACAAATTAATGGTGCACCCTGATATCCCTCCAATGGATTCAGTAAATACGTAATCTCTAGAGATGGCCATTTTAACGATACCATGGTGAATAACCTTGGTAATTTTTTAAGACACCTTGGGGATGGACCTTGGTGATACGGAAATGACTGTCTAAATGAAATTTTGTATCCACATATTCGACTTATGTCCAAATTTGTTTTCTTTATGATATTCCTATTCTTCTATTGCTCATGTCTTCATGTTTTTATTCAAGTTCTTATTGATATCACAAGTACATTGACTCCCTTGTTTACCCTTAATGGGATTTCTGCTCACCCTTTCCTTTGAATGTATGTCTCCAGGTTATGATATGCAATAATTATACTTAGTTTGAACTTATGATTAATCATTATAAGTGTTTTAGAAGAATGTTTTATGTTTTTTTTCATGTATTATGTTCCTGATTTGCAAGACACTAGACTTTAAAGATCCTCTATTTGAAAATTTAATGAAAAGTTATGTTATAAAAAGGAGGGATTCCACATGATTCCTACATCAATTTGGGAATTTCATCCCAAAATTACATAGATGTATCAGGATTTACATTTTTGGTATTAGTGGCCATGGATGAAACATGATGTAGCTAGTTTTATCAAGTGGTATTCCAGAAGTTATCAGTTGAAGGATTAAAATCAAAAACCTATTGGTATTTTTTATAAGTTACAAATTATTGTGTAGAAATTGGAATATGTTGTGATGGATTTTGTGACTAGATTGTTGAGGTCCCTGTAAGGCAAGGATGACATTTGGGTTGTGTTGGAAAAGTTCATAAAGGATTATCATTTATTACTGACCATGGATACCTTTAGAGTGGATTAGTGTGGGAGGTTGTATATCCGGGAGGTAATATGCCTTCATGGGGTTACTCAGAACATGTTATCAGATAGGGATTCCAACTTTTTGCTTCATTCCTAGTAGATTTTCTATAGTGATTTGGGTACTTAGGTGCTTCAAAGTATGACATACCGACATCAGACTGATGGCTAGTCAGATCACATAATTCATGTTTATAAGAACATGATGTGAGCATACTTCCTTGATTTTAAGTGATATTTAGAGTGTCATATAGCTCTAGTAAAGTTCACATATAATAATAGTAATCAAGAGACTGTATAGATGGAACCATATAAGTCTTTGTATGGTAGGACATATCGATCACCCATGTGTAGGCTAGAGGCTGGTAAGGAAGCATTGTGATGACATCAGCTTGTTCAGGATACATTAGAGAAGGTATCGTTTCTTCAAAAATTTATGGATATGGCACAATATCGATAGAAATATTATTAAGATCAATGTTGAAAACCTCCAGAGTTTTGAGTTAGGGATCATTTATTTTTTACATATATCACCAAGGATGGGACACTAGTGGATCAAAATATTGGGTAAGATTTCTCCTTGATATGTTAGGTCATTCAATATTTTGGAGAGTGTTTGACAATTACCTCATAGGTACATGGCCATCACCAACATCTTCCACATATCTTTTCTACATTTTTATCATCTGGACAATCCCATATCATTCAGCATGAGAAGGTCATGTTAAAGATAATTTTGTCATTTAAGGAGCATCTTATTCAAATCATTGATAAGTTCAATAAGGTTCTTTGAGGCAGAACATCTCCTCTAGTATGGGTACTATGGAAACATGGACATTTAGAAGGTGATACATGGGTGCAGGAGGTTAGCATATGTGATTAGCATCCAGAGTTATTCTCAAATATTTGTTGACCTCCCTTGTAAGGTAATTTTAGGTACAAATTACTTTAAGGGGTATACTGTAAGATCCCATGTTTCCCAATGAGGTATGGATCTTTTGTTTTTTGCATTAAATGATTGTTTATCGACTAATGTGAGTACATAATGAGATCACAGGTGTATCAGGTGTGTCAATGTATTTTTTGGTGCTTCGATCCACAGTTTTAGGAAAATTCATACATGTTGTGTGGCTAAGAGAAACAATGAGGGATAAGCTATAATATTACCCCAAAATATATAAGTCATTATAGGTGGGTGCTGGAGGTCTCATGATTTTGAGAAATCATAGAACCTTAGGCACACACCCATGTGAGGGTGTCTTCAATTTTTAGTAGAGGTTGTTACATGGTTTGGGAATGGTTAGTCAAAAATGCACATGAAACCATGTGAGGTGACCCTTACCAAAATAAAGGGCCCATAATTGGCACAAAATTTGGCCAACTATTCTCTAAAACCATGCAGACCAGATATTTTGGGTAATAAGAAACATTTTCCCTTAAGAAATATTAAAACTAGAAAATATTTTCTATTTCCTCCTATGGATATAACCTTCATACCCTGATATCTTCTTTGAAAGAAAAATTGATTGGATTTTCCCCCTATTTTTTGTCTAGACTCATATAAAACACCATCAACTTAATTGGATAGGCATCAGTGAGTACTCTAATCCTCTTGTCCCGTTTTTAATTTCCTTTGGTATCAACTAAAATATTTTTGTGTATGACATATATGACCCATTTCTCGGATTTTCATCTATTAATCAATTTTCTCTCAATTTGGAACAAATTAGAGTTCAATGCAAGATGAGTTATCTATTACGGATCTATGGTAGGTGGTCTATACCTTTCCCTTAGGGTTTTCTGTTTTATAATCATAGATGTTGTTGTGTCATATTCTAGAATTTTCTATGGTTCCCATTTAATTTTTTAAATGAGTAAATTAAATGGTGTGGAACCTTTTTAGTTTCCCATTGAGTTAAATATTTTGGTTGGAGGTCATTTAGCCTCAACATAGGCCAGCCATGGGTTGTGGATGTGTTTTTTCAATATTTTATGCCACCCAGTTGGGTGTGTATTAGCTTGGAAATATTTTGAGAGATTGTTAAATTGAATGAATTGAACTGAAATGACTAGGTTACAGTTATAACTATGATTCCATGTCATAAGATGATGTGAATTTATTGAATTTCATAAATGGAAATTGTTATATGAGTTGGATGAACTAAAGGAAAAATTATGGGATTTGAATAAAATGAATTGATGATTGATTATGGTGTTGGATACCTTGGATGGTATACCTTGGATCCTGATTCCATAGGACACCTTGCACTTGTTTCCTTCATGGGTTGTGATTGTAGTTGTGGATTCCTTGGTCTTGTTTACTCCTGAGATCTTGATTCTATTGGATTCCATGGGTCCTGATAACACTTGGATCAGACATTGTTTGGATTGTAGTAGACATCATCGATTGACATGTTCCATGGAAACCACATAATTATTCATTAAGTTTCCATTAAATGCTCCTGGGAATTGATGTGGATTCTTGGGTCATATATACCATGGATTCAATCATTCATGGTTTAACACTTTTTATTACATGGTGTGATCATTGTGGACGAATTTCTTATATATCATGAGCATGGTAAATGTTATATACTAGAAAATATGACATGTACGTCAAGTTTGTTATACACATGGTTGTTAGATGAGACCATGTATGATATTTTGAAATGATTATAGATTTCCCAAGTATGGGAATTAGTTTATTATTGTTAGAAAATAAAGTATTACTTGTTTATTTTTGTTTACAACTACCCTTGTTTATGGGAACGTGGAAATATTTGTAGGGAGTCCAGGTAGGATGGACTATACCACCTAAATTTTATCATTTTAATTCCATTACTTTTATACATATGACATATTAAGCACTTCATTAAATTTTATTTCATAGACTAAATTTTTTATGCACACTATTGTTGGTACCCACTAAGTGCTTTCTGGTACCTTGTTCAGTCCGTTGTTGGGTACCCGAATAGGATTCTTGGATATAGGTAGTGACCGAAGAAAGATCACATTGTACAATGTTTGATCAACTTAATTATTAGGATCAAGGGAGCACATGAACGAACATCACATGTGATGCTATCTATAGATAGTTATTTTTAATCTTTTCGTTTTTGATACATGTATTTTATTGGATACTATTATAATTTTTTCCATATTTTGTAGAGACATGACATGAAACATTATATTGTATATGATACTAACATTGTAATTGTTTAATTATTCTCATATTGGATGTTATATTCAATTTGGTTGGTTAATTACTTCTTATAATGACTGTTGTGATTACTAATGCTATGTTATACTCTAGCAAGATGGAATAGTCAACCCAAAAACACAACCTAGGACCTTTCTGCTAGTCGATAGCCTCTAGAGTATAGTGAGACATTCTTGAGGCCATGAAACTCACCATATCAGTCTACTATTTAGTGGAACCTAGGTTGGGATGTTACACATATTAATTGTACATGATACATTATGGCTCTATTGGATAAAAACTATTGGTGAAGAATTATAGATTAAACATTGATACTTCCATAGACCAAATTCTAAAATGTCTCCATATGATATATATTATAAGAAGACCCCATGTTTTATTTAATTATATTTTTTATTCTCCCCCTACATTATCAAAGTCGAAGGTGAAAATCATAGAAAGTTTTTTAGATATTTATTTATGGTATCTTACTTCGATACTATCCAAATATTAGAGGATATAGTTAATATAATAAAAAGAATAGAAGAATCATTTATTTAGATAATGTGTGAGTGATGAAAAATTAAAAATCAATAATTCTGTTATAAAATCAATATTTAATGGTATGATAAGATAAATCTTCGTCTATTAAGTACCAGGGTGATATCTTTGGTAAAGAATAAATTGATTTCGATTTGAAATTATAAAAGTTATATTGGGTAGTTTAATGTGAGGACTAATAGATTATTTTATCACATACATGGATGAGATAGTATGTAGAGACTGAAACCCTAATTAGTGATCAATAAGAACAAGTTTAAACTATAAAAAAATTGATTAAAATCTTACATACCTCATTGTTTCTTAGGATTATCCTTGAGATGTTGAAGAAGTATTGGAGAATCAATAGTGGATAAATTCCATAAATTTGGAATTGCATTTTATTGAAAAAAATGAGACATGTTATGTGGTACCCAAGTCTAATGTTGAAAAATGTTATGGGAATAATGTGGGTTTTACAGAATTTTTTTTAAGGAAAAGTTTTAAGGGGTATGAAACATGGAAATACTGGGTAATGAGGTATATTCATATATTGAAGGCATTGAAGTTGATGATACATTTACCACAGTTATAAGACATAAACCCATTAGAATATTTCATTCAATTTCAACATAATGGTGATATAATCTTCTCCAAATGTTTTTTTTGAATTTCTTTCATGATGGAGAATTCAAATAATAAGTCTATATTGACTAGAATAGTGGTTTAATTCTTGTAAAAGAATAGAACTATGTGTGTATGCTAAAGAATATTTATATAGACTGAATAAATTACTAATATCCTAATATTCCAAGAGTTATTACTATTTAAATATTCTTAACATCACGAATGTAATAGTGGACAACAGACACTACATAAAATAAAAAAGTATGTTTATCTCTGTATGATTGTTTATTTTAAAGATATTATATTTTATGAGAATAAGTAACATGGATAAAAGGTTTTTATATCATAATTATTTTTTTATTCAATAATTTTATACTTGGATAAATGATGAATTTTTTTAACTTGAATGTCTTTTAGGATAAGGATCACATTTTCTAACAATAATAATTTTTTCCATTAAACTCGTTAAATGATTTGGTCCGAATGATTCAATGAAATATACACCAATATTATTGGGGAAAAACTATTAATTTATGAACCTGTAATGGATTTTTATCCTAAAAAATTGAATAAATAAATTTTAAACCTACAATATATAACATCATTTTGGGAAAGATCTATATTTTTTTACTATTTGGGGAAGATTCTATAGTGCAGAAAAAATGACACATTTTTTATTTTGAATAATAATGCTCAAATACATTACGGTTACTACATATTATATGATAATTTATTTTATATAGAGGATTTTAAATCTATTTCACTATATAGATACAAACTAGGGTGGTTGTGTGGATGATAAGAGATCTGCATTTGGTGGTGTCTTCTTTTTGGGAGAAAGATATGGGAGTGTATGTATAAGGAAACAATGTTTGATGAATCTAAATGAAAAAATTTATCAATATCTGGCTATGTATGTGGCTATTTAATGACTCAATTTTTTCTTGTAATTCTTTGGAATATTTTAAAAAATATTTTCAATGTTAGGCGCAGAGTCAGTGCAGAATTAAATTGCTCAGGGATCCTTGATGTTGATATATCAAAAATATTAATTATATCATATCACACATCTATATTTTTTATGAAATAATAGAGTACCTCCCAAAAAATAATATAGGAAATTTGAAATATCTATTAAATCCAAAATACTAGTTTTAACCTTGGCATGGAATAACCTTTTTGTGATTTGGATGTTTTTATTAAGAGCAACCACACGATGAATAATAATAAATAAAATAAATAAATAATTTATCATCTATTAAATGGGTATTAACATAAAACCTATTCTATTTAAACATGTATATGAAAAAATATAGGGATATACATATAAACCTAGATATTAAAGAGGTCTATATAGGAGAACGTGGGTGGAGGACAACCTGATCAAGGTTAAATGATGATTTTTTCCAAGGATTTTTCATCAATAATAATGTTCATGGATATTTCCATTGTCAATGATTCATGAATAGAACTTCATTAGTGATATACCCAAATTCATGGAAATATTTTTGATTTGTTGGATTTATCCTCAAATTTTTTTCTCTCTGGTCAAATGTGAATTTATTGTTATATAAAATTAGTTTGGAGAAAAAAAATTTGGTTTTAGTCGATGTTTTTATTTCTACAATTAGGAATTGATAAATTATTTTTTGATATTATTTTAATTTTTGATGTTCATGATTTTCTAAATCAAATAATTATGGCCATAAATAACAATGGATGTTGTTAATTAACTCACTTTTGTTATTTTTTTATTTTTTTTCCCATCATTATCCATTCATGGTAAGTATTTTATTTGACTATAGGTTCAACAATACCTGAATATCTATCATTGTGTAATCAATATTAGGTGAAACAGATTGTTATAATGGGTTTAGATTTGGGATCAGATGTATAATCATGGTTCAATTATCAGGATGGATAGTTAGGGATTGGGTTGAGGGTTTTCATCTGGATAGTTTTCTTTTTAGTGTTTCGGTTTGACAAGAAGATTCTTATATAGATGGGTAGATGAAATCTGGCCACCAGTGATGGCTCAAGCATGGTCAACCTCAGATATGAGACCTATGGTAGATTATTTTTAGGAATATAAGGTAGTAAAAACATGGTAAATAGCATAATAGATATGTAATATATATGAAATCCTTAAAAATATAATGTGTAGTTTGAAAGAACCCATGTTGTGTAGTTCCCCTTTCCACTATAGATAGGGTTTATGATGAAAAATAAATATCACATAAAGTGTGACTTTTCACATGCCATGGGACTTTCAATTATAAGAACACCATTTAACCCATGAGTACATGGGCACCAGGAAAAACTGTGGGAAAAAATATGTCGAATTTACATTGGCATAAATAGTTTCTAAGGGAATATGTAGAGTACACAGACATGAGCTGGAGGACCTGGGAATGACCACAAAGATTTCCATTTCTAGACATTCTATGACATTTCGTGTATTCCCTATACACACCGCATACATATTCTAGGGAAGGTTGGGGCCCTTTTTCTCTATATACACATTGAGTTAAAATAAGTTATGTTCCCCTAATCTATCACCTTGAGGGTACATTGAAGCATCAATTCTATGAATTGGATGTGTAATCCTCTCTATGGGTTTTTTGGGATAGATAAAATCATATATTCATGTGTAGTAGGTTTTTATCATCTATAATTGTTCCCAATGATGGGTGAGGTATCTTGTCACCAACTACTAGGGTGTGTGGTCCACAACCCAGTGGTTTATCCCATATTTGGTTAGGTATCCCCATTGTCCTTGTGTGTTATTACATGTTTATATATCCACATATTATAAGTTAAATTGTGTATCTATTAATTGGAAAGGCTTGATTAGCACAACTAGAAATCCAAAAATGATATAAATTCACAAGTAGTTAGTTCTCATTGAGGAAGATTACCTTGAGAACATGGGAAGAAATATAGGCTAAAAGTGTGGACATTACCTTACTCTAAAACTTAATGTCTTTATTTGAGAATATTTATATTTTTATCATTCATTATTTTGATATAACTCTATATGATTCATTTTTAGTGACTTTGAGGTGTCCTATTGGGTATGTTAATAGTAACCCTTTTATGGGATCTTTCCATACATGCAATGTCTCATTTTGATGAAAATAAATTCAATGGAGTTCTATGAGAACTAAGAGAAAGTGGAGAAAATTTTCACTAGATGGCGCATAGATGGTTCCAAAAGTTGTGTCTTAATAGAATAACCCTTTCTTATATAAGGTTAGAATATTTTTCGATTTTGGTGGTTTTGTTTTTATAACTACTATGTTCCTATTCTTGTATCATTCTTTTATTTGGGAAAAGTTATATAAATGCATATTTGATATAAGATGGTTCTTTCCTTTGAGCATTATTTGGGTTTCAGGAGTTTTGTGTGCTTATATAGGTTCTGTAGGATAAGGCCTCTCATGGATGTGATATTACTACTCATCATTAGTCACGAACCCATGGAAAATTGGAGGATAGATTAGGGTGTCGCACTCAGCCTTACATTGTCCTGGAAAGTCCAGATGGGTTAGGTCATGATAGATTGGTATTAGACTGGGTGATCTTAGGACTAGAATGTTAAGATAGTAAAACTATAAGGATTGTTTTGGGAACTCTATAAATAGTGTTAATGTGTCCCATTTTTGTATGTTGGATGTAGAAATTAGGTTTGGGTCGTTATCCAACATATCCATTCACAAGTAAAATAATAACATAATTTTTTTGGTCTTTACAATTATAATAATTGGTTTCATAGAAAAAACTAGTACATGTATTATATTGAAATGTGTTTTTGTTTCCATTTCAATGAGTCTTATCTTTAGATAGTCTTTTGACCATTGTACGTCTTGAAGTTTTTAGGATGCCACCATGATGATATCTATCCAGGATTATAGAGTGAGAACATAAAATAGATCCAGATAATTATGAGTCCTCAGTCAAAGGGGCCTTGAAAGGAGGCGGTACCTTCAAGTGGTTTTCTAGTATTTCCTCTTCCCAGTAACCAATTTTATGATACAATGGTATTGGAATATGGTGTGTGTAATAATATTTATATTCACTAGTTCCACATGTAGGGACCCTCAGGTTTTTGGGTGAAACTAAACCACAAGTACTAGAGGATGGGATTGAGGAAATTGGTTGAGTTTACAATCTTTTTGGGACCCCTATTAATCATATTGTGGTCATAGTAATGAGACTTATATTTAGATCAATAGGATGATGGATCAAATTGATAAATAAACTCCATAATGTGGTGACTCTTACTTGGAAAGAGTTCAAGAACCACATCAAGTATGAGTTTTATCCAGTGATGTTATGGGTAGTATGTATCTTGAAGAATTTATAGATCATGTAGGGTAGCATGTCATTTCTAAATTATGTGTCAAGGTTTACTAACATCTATCGGTACTCTATGGACATGTTTTGTGATGTGAAATTTTGAGAACATACCTTCAAGTGTGTCCTTCAATTAAATATCTTGGATGATTTGGTACCTCATTACGTTCCTATAAATAATGTTGTGCTAGTGTGTTCCCTAGTTTTGAAGGGATTTAAAGATGAGTAGTAACCGATAGTTGGTTCTAGTATTAAGAACCTTGTTTTTGAGACTTGAGTAGATGGTAGTCAATAACAGACTCATGGATCTATGTATATAATTATTTTAAAGATATAGTCTCAAGACCTGGGGTTTGTCATCTAGGGATCTTAGTATGGTTATGATCGGCTGAAGGAGTGGTGGTTCTACTCCTATTATTGATGAGGACATATCATTAGAGAATGCTCAATCCACTAAGAAGAAGACAAAGAGATGGTTGATGGGATGCCTAGATAGCAGATGTGGTTGGATTACGGAGATATATAGGGTATTAAATGTTGTATAGGAGTTGTACAAGATGTGAGGGGTAGGTGATATTTTGATATGTTTGTCCCATCACCCTAGGAAATCCATGAAAATATTAGGTTTCTGGTGGTCAGGGAATGGGAAACTACATATTTTAGCGATTTGTGACCCAAAGGCTCTGTGGATGATTTTATGTATGATCTATTTTATCCAAAAATTAGTATCAGTATTGATAGACATAATCATAAGCTAATCATTTCTTCACCCATTAATTTTTCTACACATAGAAATTATGGTACATCCTTTTTCATGACCCTTGTATTGGGAGACACATATTGGGGGAGATTTCAACAATCATACACTTCTCCCAACAATGTGAGATGAATCTTGGATGGTAGAGATTATTGTGAGTTATTTTTGTAAATGTTATGTGACATTACAATTTAATTCTAGTTGTAGGTTGTCTCTTAGTTGTTTATACATAGATTAACTATTTTAGGTAGAAGATGATGTTTGTCTGATTTGATGGGATGAGGTTTTTATTTACTGGTGAGAAGGAATCCTTGGAAAAGGAGGATGACCTTGTATATAGAATGATAACACTGGTTTCTATCTGTTTGGATTATATTACCCTTGGAGAAGTAGTTGTTATGAGCATTTAATTTCATACAGCAATGAAAGAGTATTTGTATTTCTTCACTAAGGACATGATGTGATTACCTCCAAAACAAGAGATTGATTTATACATATACCTACACCCATGGAATATCTTGATATTTATGTCAACATATTGAATTTATCCTATAAATCATATAGACTTTAAGGTGATGGTGGTGGATTTTAGAAGAAGGGGGTTGTTATACCTATTTTTTCCCTCTTGGTATCTACAGTGTTCGTCCCGATGAAGTTGAATTGGAGGTTGAGGTTATCTGTACATTGTTTTATCCTAAACGGTGTGACTTTGAATAATAATTATCCACTCATGAGATTATAAGACCTCATCTACTAGTTAAAAGGGAAGAGGTGGTTCTTGATGATTATCCTCATGTCAGGCTATTACTGACTCTAAGTTCAAGGGGATAATATACCAAAGACAAAATTTTGATACCAATATTGTGACTAATAACATTTGGTGATAAACATCAATTTGAGAAATTATATAGTTGTGTTCATGGGATTTATGAAAAAAATCATTTATCCATTATTAGATTAGTTTTTTAAATTCTTTATTGATGATGTCTTTAGGTATTTGGTGTCAGGGGTGGATCACACATGACTTTTGAATATGGTTATTGTACATACTCTATGAGAACCAACATTATGGAATTTTCATGATGTTTCAGTTCTAGATTTGAGATATCTACTTCATAAAACATGTTATCTCATAAGAGGGTTTAACAGCAGAGAAAGATAATGATGGGGTGGTGCTATTTTTGGAACTAACTAATAGACTTATTGAGATGTAGAGCTTCCGTGGATTTATAGATTTTTATTATATATTTATACCCAATTTATATATAATTTTTTAACCCATGACTACCTGAATCTAAAAGGGAAATCCTTTTAGGTGGATAGAGAAATTTCAATATGTTTTTAAAAGTTTTGGTAGAGGATGAAGAGCTCCCCCATCATGATACTGTGAGAGGAGGGTGTTGTGTATGTGGTGTTAAACAAGGCCTCCAGTGCTGAACATTGATGTAATCTCATATAGAGGTAATATGTGATTTATTATATATCTAATAGTTAAGTACCCAAGAGTTTGAATACAAAACCCACAGTTTGGAGCTATTAGTAGTTGTATCTACTCTAAATATGTGAGACAACTACCTCATGAAATAGTGGTTTATCATCAACTCTAACCATAAGAGTCTTAGGTAAATATTTTCAAAGAAATATCTTATCATGAAGAAAATATTTTGGATATTTTTATTATGTGATTATAGTTTTGAGATATTCTATACACTTGAAATGGGAAATGTTGTGGAATATCTTCTCAGCATAAGATATTTTTCTGAGTTATTAATAAAGGATTTAAAGAAATTATCCTCATTATAGTTTTCGTTAGTGGATGTAGATAGGGTTTCATATATCCAGATAATGGGTTTGAACTCATGGATTCTCTATCATGTTATGGATGATCAACTTGTAGATATTAATTTTATGAAATTGTGTGGCCACATAGTCATTAGATGTGCTCAGGACGGATTTTCTAAAGGTTCGGAGCACAATATCATTTTTATGTAAGAATGATGGTACATGTGAAACTGTGAGAGGAGGTGTTGTGGGAGTTTCATACATCCCCAATAGTAGTACATCCAGAAGTCTAAAATAATTATCAAACCCATTGATTATTATTCTGTTGGGTATGAATTCCATGATGTGTAGATAATTTTATCTCGTGATGTCTCACTTTTTAGTAGGTGAAGGATGAGCACTAGGTTCTAGTGTTTATAGATCAACCCCTTGAGGTACTAGAATTGAAGTGGGATGAAATCTTTATGTTCATCATGATTGGACATCCACGGCCATCTAGAGTTAATACACCTTCTATGTGATTATATACATACACACCTAGTCAACCCACCTCCAGGAAATTCTAGAGTAAAGTTTAGTAGAGATATTGGGTCACCTTTACACATGTGAGATAATTTATCTTCATTTATTTTCTATGATGATCATCTTGGGATATGATTCTCACATCACATTGTTATTATGGAGAGGATATTGAATTAATTTGTGATTTAGTGTTGGTTGAGAAAAACTATTCACCCATAGATATATGACAAGATAGAGTAGCACATTCATGTTTCTGAGGTATTTATTTAATATTTCATATTAGAATTTGTCTATATATGGTAGTATTTCCTACCCTTAGTAAAGATTTCATATAAAAATATTTACCACTCTAGGATTGGAACGGAACCATTTGAGTCCATGTACAGGAGACTGTGAATGTCTCTACACTTGAAAGACTAATCAAAGGGATATATAACTCATATGAATAGAGTTTGTGAGAGAAATAATGGATAAGGTGAAGATCATCTTTGTGTAGATTAGGACTACAAAGATATATTATAATTCCTATACATTGTGACAGTGGAGGCCTTTGGAGTTCTACAGGGGAGACCACATGTTCCGAAAGGTCTCACCTCATTGAGGACTATGGAGGATTTTCTAGGATGAAAAGATAACTATGCATTTCATTTTCTATTTCTAGATGTTATGATTGGTTCGAGAGGTGGAGTTCTACTTAGACCAACAATAGTAGTTAGACTAGATTCAATATGTTTTCAATGCATCCCAACTGAGAAGGTATGTTCTTGAACCATTGCATGTTATCGATTATGGTGAGATAGATATTAAGGATGGAGATACTTTCTTATAGTAAATAATAGAGATAAATGATTAGATATAGAAGATACCTTTATAACGATCAATTTATTATTTTCTCTTTAATGGTATTTAGAGAGTCATTAGAAGAGAAACTAAGAGTGGGGAAACAATATTTGATCTTTGTACCCTAATCTTTTTGTGCGATATTTTTTATTTTTTGAATGGTGACTCCTAAGGTGGGGAGAATTTAATAAGTCAATTTTTTCCTTGTGATTATTTATAATAATTTAAATATTTTTTTTAGTGTTGGGAAAAGAGCCAGCATGGGATTATAGGGCCCAAGGAGCCTCAATGTTCATATATAAAAAAATATTAAGTATATTATATCCAGCGCCTGAGGAGTTTTATAAAATTATTTAATATCTCCCAATTGCTTTTATGATGAGAAGTTTGATACTAAAATTAATTGAGAAATTATAGTTTTACCCTATGTGATACATAACATTTTCATATATTGATTATTTTTATTAAGAACAGTCACTAGAAGAATAAATCAAAAATTAAATAACTAATTTTTATTATATTAAATGGGTTGTGAAATGAATTATATTATATTAAAACATTGCTATGGTAAAATACTAGGGTTAGATTCATAACATAAGTGATCATATAGGTTTTTGGGGGATATTGTTTTGGATAACAATGAGATCATGGATCGATTAAAATTTTTCCTAGAATTTTTTCCCCAACAATGGAGTTATTGGATCTCTCCAATGAAAATGAAATAGTAAACGTTATTGATCATAAATTGTTCCAAATTTTAGTTTTAATTTTTTTCCCACTAATCCTAATTGTTTAATATCTTGTATCTAACTTTCATTACATCCCTTAAAAAATTAATTCATTTATCTGAAAATGTATTAATTCCATCCCAAATAATGATTGATGTTCATTCCATAACATTTTTTTGGGCTTCTTCTCCCATAATTATTCATTATTAATCTATAATTCATTTCATAGTTGGTTTGACTATTCCTGTAAACTAATCATTGTGAAATTTATCTCATTTGAAAGTAATCCAAAACATTGGTTTAGATTTAGGATTGAAGGCATGGTCATGGTGTGATGATAATGATGGAATATCGAGTATTAGATTTAGGGTTTTCTTATGGAATGTTGTATTTTTTGAAATGTTGTATGATGAGAGGCATTCTTGAGTGGATAAATGGCTGGTATATATCTATTGGTGCTGGTATAGGTGAGGTGAACCTCAGATAAATGATCAATGAAATATTTCATGGTTTAATCATATGTCTCAATGACATTAGAATATTTTTATGATATTTCTAGGTTTTCTAAAAAATTCGGATATACCAAATTTTTATTTTGGAATAACACACATCATTTGGAAACACCTTCAATAGAGTATAGGGTTTACATGTAAAGATAAATATCAAATTCAATGTGAATTTTCACACATCAAGAGATCCTTGAAGAGTGACCCAACATTTACCCTAGGAGTACGTAGGCACAAATATAGCTAGTGGATGGTATACATGAGAATGACCAGTGTACATGGGAATATGTTAGAGGAAATGATAATGGTAACACACTAAATAATTTATAATCATACCAGGACACACCATGTATTCCTTATACTAGTTTTTTTTATTCCTATGAGGTAGGTTGGAGCCACCATTGTCTTCAAACTAGTTGATTATAAATAGGATGCATTCCCTAGGTCTATCTCTATAACTGTATAGAGGATTATCCCATCATGATAATTGGATGTGGGATCCCCCATAGAGGTTAGTTCAAGATAGATTCATATATCCCTTAGTGTTCCCTGAAGTGTTATCCTTTGTCATTATTCCACATATTTGGTAAGGTATCCTATTACTAACTATCAGGTAATGTGATCAAAATTTCTTTGGGTTATCCGTGATAGGAATAAGTTACCCCTATATTCCATGGTTTTGATACCCAATATTTGCATCCAAATATTCTATGTTCTATTATGTACCTATTTTTTGGAAAGGCCCAATGTGTTTAAACACTCATTCAAGTTTCATTAGTGTTAGAAGTATATGAGGAGCTAGTTCTCCTGAATATTTGTTACTATAAATATTCAACAAGAATCCATGTTTTTAAGTGTGGTCTTGGCCTTGACCTATGACTATGTGTCTTTATTTTAGTATATAAAGGTTTTTATTATCCTTTATTTTGACCTAACTATCTTAAACACCCTCTAGTTTCTTATTTCGTGGTGTCCTACTGGTTATGTTCATACTCAACCTTTCAGGGGATCTACCTTCATTTGTCATGTCTTATGTAGATGAAAAACCTTTTGATAGAGACATATGTTAACCACGAGGAGGTGGAGCCTAGATTCATTAGATGAATTTTATATGGTTCCAACACTAGTAACTTGACAAATATCCCATTATTATAGTGAATATGGAATATTTATTTGTTTTATGGGTTTTTATTTATTTCTTTTTTATTCCCATACTTCTATAATAATTTTATGTTAGAATAGTTATAAGAATTAATATTTGGAACCATTGTTTTTTTACCTTCCATAATATATTATCTTTTGAAGTTTCCTTTGTGTGGATAGGTACATTATTCTAAGGCCTCCTATGTGTATGATATGTCTACTCGGTGCCAATAACCATCCCTTGGACTATTATATGTGGGATTGGGGGTTCACACTCAATTTTTCACTAACCAAGAGCTCCTCTATATATCATGTCATGAAAATATCCCACTCAAGCTACAATTCAATTACTTTTTAAGAATACATATTTAGAAGAATTATTGTATGATGTGAATCTTCTACTTCTCCTTGGTTGTAATAATCATTATACTATCAATATCCAAATGAATCATGTTCAACATTCTAGTTTATATCAAATTAACATTAAATATCATATCATCAATGAGATTATGGAAATAAATGATGTAAATATATATTTTATTACTAAAACCGAGTAGGTTTTTTATATTTTGAAAGAAGAATTTAAAAAGTGTACATTTCACAATATGAGGCTAATTGTGGGTGCCTAAACTAACCTCAATCATTGATGAGGTGTGTTATTTTATCCTAATTCTCTCATTATTAATAAAAATTGTTCTCAAATTAGGATAAAAGTTAAAATATAAATATGTAATTACTTTATTCCTAATGAAATTTTCCAAGTAATTATAATTATTTAGATATATATCCATTGATGTATGCTTAACCTATTTTATGACAGAGCATACATTTAGTGTTTTCTTTTAAAAAAAGAGTAAAAATTGATTTCAAATAGTCTGAACTGTTTTAGTTTTTTATTTAATGTTTCTATATGAAATTTTTTAAAACATGTATTAAGAATAAGTATTAGGCTGCCATTATATGATTATGATGTATTAAATGAAAGTTTTCATTATTTGGGTTGAGGAAGATGAATGTAGATCACTATTTTTATGGACAATATGGTATTATTATTCAATTTTCTGGTTTCCTACAACATGTTTACTCATGTAGGATCCTAAATATAGAATTTTGATCCATTGATAAGTGCCTTGATATTATATAGTTATTTTTCACCATTGTCTCAAAAAAATACAAAGGGAGTGTTTTTTGAGCCTACGGTTGAAGATTATATAAGATATAAGTGAAATTATCCATGGTTTATTTTCATTTATTAAAAACACCTAACTCATTTGTTATGAAAATTGGTGACCTATTATTAATGTAAATGAAGTATATGTATTAGTATAAGCACTGAAACTATCTTTCTCATGTTTAAATAATTCTGAGATGGAAGAGTATGGTTGAATTAAATCGAATATTCTCTAGTTTTAAGAGTAAAATTCCATGGTTTATCTAAAGATTAGTCATATGGTTGAAATACTAACCATAACAACTTTGTGTTCTCTATTGATAGGAATAGATGGTCAATGAATATATGGTTATATATTTAACACATTTTTTGTAACATAATTGTGTATCTTGTCTTCCACAGCCGATGACACATCATATGGTTAGTCTTATATATATAATTTTTTGAGGAATGTTTGGGAGAAAAATATAAGTTTCCATATTTTTATATCATAAAGGGGTTTCTTATGATATGCTTTTTTGGAAATATTATTATTATTGTAACCATTCAAATTCAATTTGATTAAAACTAATATGGTTACATGTATATTTTTTCTTCATGATAAATTAATATCATGATGGTTTCTTTAATAAGGAATAGTTCAAGTGTAAAGAAGACGAATTCATTGAGGGTTCATACTTAAATATAAATGAAGGTTTAATGAACATGGTTCATTATTCCATGAATATAATTATATGAAACATTATTTCATATGAATTATGATGGAGATAATATGAAGACCTTGATAATTATAGAAAATATTTATTACATACAAATTGTTATAAATTAATGAATTATTACTTTAGAAAAAAGGTGATGGTTTGAAGGTAGTTATGAAAAATAATTCTAATATTGGAGTTATAAAGATCATATCATTGTACCATGATTGTATTGACGAATTCCGATGATTTAATTTGAAATAATAGTTAGTTTAAATTAGTATGAATAGGTCATGATATTTATACATGATTTTATTTAAGTATAATAATTATTTAATGTGGTTTTTTATAGAATTTATTCTAAGGAATCGATATAAGAATATTTGATATTTGAATAAAAAATAATTTATGTGGTTTTATAAATTCATGAATATTGAATATTGATAAAAAATAACAAATAATACATGTTTTTTTATTTACAGTTATTACAGATCAGATCCGTGTTTGTTTTTGAAAGTTGTAGGTTTTTAGAAGAATATAAAATAATAGGGATAAAAAAATAAGAATTCTTTCTTTCTTGGCGGGATAGAAAAAATTAAAAATAAAGAAAAATAATCTTTCATAATCATAATTGTGAAAAATACAAGAAACATAGTAATAATGTGTCAAATATTATTATAGAAGGTCTATTACATTATTGAAAAATATATTTTATCAAATCAAATATGTGAGGATCACTTACACTATAAAATGAAAAAAAGTGAATTTAATGTGATAGATATACCAATATGTTTATAAAAGTAAGGACTAATTTATATTGTATTTGATTATCTTAGATTATTTATATAAAATGATATGGATCATATTCTATTATTGAGTAGTGAACCTAGTAAATTTTTGTGTTGTCATTGGTGTATTTGTTTTTTATTCTTTCAGTAGAGATGTTTCTCTCTAATTTGAGGATAGTTTCATTTTAAAATAATAAAACTAAAAAATAGATGAAAAAAATTAACCCCTAGTGTTCAATAGAATACTCACTATATATTAAAAGTTATTATTTATATAAACAAATTTACTCATTAATATTTGTGGTTTCAGTTAAATTTTATTTATTTCATGTAGATGTAGGATAATTGGATGATTTTGAATAATATTCCTGATAGACTATAAGTGAATTTGTTTTTCATAAAACTAGGCAAATTTTTCTTTTATATGTTGGAAGTGAAATTATTATTGAATAAGAAATACTATAAGGCTTCCTCAATAGACCTAGATAAGATTAAAAATGTGATGCCCTGATAGTGGCTGAATAATTTCATTGAGTTACAACGTTTTTCCAAAATATTAAGAACACACTAACATGTAATTCAATAATTTATAAATTTTTCATCATTGATGATAGAATTAATTTGCAATTTCATTATAAATTAGTGGGATGAGAAGTGACAAGGAGGTTTAAGAAGAGGTGAACACTCATGCTTGTGTTAAACATTCCGGATTTTGAGGAAGGGTACTCCTTATACTGTGATACATATATAACTTTATAAGTGGGAAATATTATAAAAGGTTATAACCTAGTTTTATACTAACAAGGGTAGTTGGGATACTATCTAAATAACTATCCAATCAACAATATTGATATTGTTGTGGTTATCCATGACCTAAATTGATAGAGTCATGACCTTTTTTGAAAAAGGTTCAAAGAGTTTTAACATAATAAGAGTCTAAAGAACATAATATCTCTATGGTATTTGAACATGTGTCCACAAAAATGAGTAGAACATACTTATACTTTTTTTTGTGTCATCTTAGACACCAATTAAGGGTAGTTTTTTAGATATTTGGTGAGTCCAAAATGAAAAACAACAGTGAGGTCAAAATATATGTGGTAACTGATGGGATTGATAATGAGTTTTTATTTAAATTCTTATGAGGAGGGAAGTGAGATGAGGTTATATTGGATAAATTTCACATCATTAATTGTGGACTAGTAAAATCTATGAAAAATAATTAATGATGAATATAAGCAATTTAAAAATAATTTCAATAGTGGGGAGGCCATGGAAGGGTGGATATCAATAATGGAATCAATGACTTACTATCAAGATAGCGTGATTTTTTTATAGATTATATATAAGGATGTTATGGGTGAATTTCATAATTCCAATTGAATTCATCAACCTATTATGGGGGTGTTATATCAAGAAATTATATAATGGTTCTAGGGGTAAAGTGGGATATGGCTGACTCTGTATCTTAGTATATGTCTTATTTGTAATTAAATCTAGATAATTATAATGTTATTAAAAAATTCATCCTTTTAAAATTTTAAAATATGTAAATAGCTCAACCCTATTACCCCAGAGTTGGATATTACATTATTTCATTTTCACTAGAAATAAGAAATTATTTACTAATAGGCTGAATAGTTTATTATTATTATAAAAATAGATACATTCTTGAATATCATATTGTAATTGAAAATGTAAAATAAAATATTTAAATTTATTTTAGAAAACCATAATTACCTTTAGAATATTCATGTATATCAATCATAATACACTTTCTTGAATATTAATGTAAAATAACATAAGGAAGGGTTAATATTTGATGCTTATTAAGGGAATGTGTACAACAGACGATACCATGAATAAATATGGAATACTCAATATTTCAAAGTAAATAACTGATACATCTTCTATTTAATCAATAGATTTAACATGATGAATAATATGTTTGGGGTATATTATGATAAAATGTTGTCATATAAATAATCACATGAGATTAAAACATATCCATGGATGTTTGGGATAATCAATCAATTAATTAAGTATTAATAAATACTCTCATAATGAGAGAATTTTTAATATTATACATCACAACCATACCATCAAGTCCTCTTTATAGTACATATTACATATATTGGATGGGATTGTGCCAAAAAACCAAGAATGTTTGTCTCATGAGGCCTACTGATGAATTGATGGGATACAGTGGGCCCCACCAATCACTAACTTTATCCAATGAATTCTTCATATAAAAAGGGAGAAACATAATCATATAAACATTTATTTTAAAAAAACTAAATTATGAAATTTCAATAATTTCCCCAATCTAAAATAATAATCAATATAAACATCAGTATTAGAAACTAGTGTTTGAAATGTAAATAATTTTTCTAATCAACAATAATAATTATAAAACATTAAAGTGTAATAGAGAGAATGGTACTAAAATTGCATATCCCGAGTCATAAAAATCATAAACCATTAATAGAAATAATAAATATGGTATCATTAAAATATATTTAGAATGGATAATATGAAAAATGATAGTTTTTTTATTTTTGAATAGAAATGCTATTACATTTCTATTGAAAAAATTGTTTAAGAAAATATTCTCTCCACTTTGAAATTATATATTTGACGAAAATACATAATATTATGAAAAATATTTTCCTTAAAAATAATATCATAAAATTTTAATATTTTCTTTAAATAAATTATTTTTAATGATAGTTGGAAATCATTGTTCATGCCTAGATTGTTAACAAAATATTAATTTCACATATTTGTAATAAAATTCCAAAAGTAATTGGTTTATAAAATGATATGAATATTCATTTTAAACCGTTTTGTAAAAGAAAAAAATTGGTATATGGATTTTTAAAAATTAAAAGAGATCCATAAAAATGTTTTTGAAAATATTTTTAGAAAACATTGACATAGAGGAAAAAATATTTTCGACCGAAGAGAGAAATAAAGTTATCTTTTAATAAAAAATCCTTATAATCATAAGTACAAAATAAAAAAAATGGTACTATTAAATTAAATTTTTATGAATAAAAATATAATAATAAATTTATGAGTTTCGTAAGAGATATATCATAATATTTCCTCATTTGAAACTTAATCCTAAACAAAAAATATAAAAAACGTGATTGTAAAATAAATCATCACTTCTTTGGTAACTTTTTAATAATATCCCACAAAACGTCAAATTAATATTTAAATATAACAAATGAAAATATATTCCTAAAATAATATATCAATGGAAATGATATACACAACAAAAAAGAAATTAGTGGTGAATATGACATATGTCTCATGGAAGTACAAATGGGAGGATCAACCCCTACTTGGTTTTGTAATATTTAAATCATAATCAAAATGAAATAATAAATTTAGATGAAACATTAAATATCATGATAATAAAGAAAATAATGATACACCATGTTATCAAGGATCTATATTCAACCTATTAATGTAGATAGATGTAATACATAATATATGTCTGAAAGAAGACTATTATACAAAAAAATCCCTTACCTCAGCTATAATTTACCTCATACATGTAAGAAAATCCACTATAATAAATATCTATTTACTACAAATCCATTAAATACCCATAATTATACATATAATACCATATATTTTTTTATAACTTTTTTATCTCCATTTTATTAAAAAAAATTATTAAAAACACTATTTCAGGTGATAACTACTTCATTTTTCATGTATGTTTTTATATAGTGGATTCAGTACTATCAATTTGATCATGGTTCCATCAGCATAAAAATTTTCCCATGATATAAATTATAGATATAAATTATATAAATATTAATAATATTCTATAAATAATAAAGCTATAAATATCAGTTACAATATTCATGGAGACGATAGGTCGTACATACTCATGATGGTCATTTACATTTTTCTAATAGATAGAATTAAAGTAATTTAAATATTATTTAAACCTTCAAGAAAAAATATTATATAATATATATATATAATAAATATATCTTTGTTATTATCCATTCCAAAATGAACTAAAAAATGTTTGATGTCTCTTAATGGAGGTGGTAGTCCACACGCACACACGAGTGATGTTATCAATTTCCAACGGACTGGAAGGTAAGAAGGTATATATGATATTATAATTAAAAAATTATTATTATTATATAAATTTAATATATATATATATATATATATATATTAAATCCATTAATATATCAAAATGTGATATTTCATTATAGAAAACCAATTATATTGGGTCATGAGGCAGTTGTCCTTCATTCACATGATCGATAGTTTTATTTCCATTTGATAGAACGGGAGATAGATATATGTCATAAATTTAAATTATAAAATATAATTATATTCTTTATTTGTTTTATATTATTTTATCTTCTCTTATGAATATTTAAAGGATTTAATGGATGAAATATAATAAAAATGAATGGCCATGCCTCTTATTCGGACAACCTCACTAGGTTAATACCAAAAGCCTCCATAGATTGGTTTTCTAATAAAAAAAGTTATTAGGTATTACATATGGATTTAAATAATGGATTTTAGTAGTTATTTTCCAGGCCAAAAGGTTTTGGAAGTGTGATAATATGATTAGAGGGGTTCCCTTTTATATGTGTGGGAAGGACACATATGAAATTTTATGAAAGGAATAAATTGTACCATTGTTTTCGATGGAAAAAGGGTAAAAAATAAATTATTATTGAAACTTATATGAGATAATGTCTAAATATCTCCATACTATAAAAATTGAATGTGTTTTTAGGAATTTTTAATCCATATCTTCTAGTTTAACCCCCACCCCCTGTACACCTGTTTAAACCTTAATTGTTGCAATTAATTATTATTTAATTCACTATTACTTATGAATAGATATTAATTTGATCTTATTAAATAATATTAATTATACTGATTAAAATTTTTGAAAACATTATTTCAATTTTAATTCATATATTTGATAGAATTTAATTCATTGTTAAACTCGTAGACGATATGGAAAAATGTTTTCCCAATGGAAAATATTTAGTAAATACAAAATGTTTTAATAAAAAAATTTATCATATCATCAATTACAATGAAATAAGATAATTATTAAATTACTATTTCAATAATAAATGTAATTTTTCAAAATAAATTTTAAAAAAATGGTAAAAATTGACTTTAAAATAAGTGTGTGAAACGTGATAGAACAACTTTTAAAAAAATTACAGTTTCAATTAAAAAATAATTATTATTCATATCCAATGATAATGAAAAATATTATATGAATGAAAAGAAAAATTATTAAATAGATAATTTATAAATTTCATTTAAATGATTCACCAATAGGTTTTAATTTAATTTATTATGATAAATACACATTTCATGCATACAAATAGATTTTAGAAAAAAAATATTTTACTTTATAATTATTTCAATATTATTTTCTATTCAATTGATAACCAATGAATTAATTTTATAATATTCAAATGATATAATTTTATTTATTTAGTAATTCAAAACTATAACCTCTATTTCAATGGCTAGGATATAATGGTAATATTTATAAAATATGTTTCTCGGGTTATCTAATCTATGTATTTCATCTCGTATACTCCATCAAATACAATGTTGTCATTTTAAAATGTTGGGGTGAAAAATTATCCCCAAATTTAATTAAATTTATCGTTACAATTTTAACTTGATCTTGGTAATTAATGTATCATTATTGGAAAATAACTTTATGTAAATCCTACATTTTAAGATGAGTTAATAAATCAACCTCTTGGTAAGAGGGAAAGGAATGTTTGTTAATCATATAGAACATCACATTACTTGATTTCCCTGAAGAAAAATATTAGTGGTAAGTGAAAATATGGACAGCTAAGAAAATAAAAAATAATTATGAAGATTTATGGAGATCATTGATCATAAGAAAGTGAATGATCAGGATTATGTTAATGACCACAAAACCATGAACTATTAAAGTGTGCAAAAGACCATTCATTCATCAGAAATGAATTTAAATGTATAACCATTTTATTTCAAGATCATTTTAAAAATGTTGATTGATTATTTTAATATCATGATATATAAAACAAAAAATATAATCACTTAATTTCATTTTCTTTCATAATAACAATTTCATCTTTTGGTTGTGATTCCATCTATTCTAGATTCATTTTTGACTCCAGGAAATGAATAATTCATAATTAATTTATTTTCATAAATCAATGAAACATATATTTAATGGATCATATTCAAAAAAATAATAACAAGATATTTTTATATATTTAATAAAAACTGATTTGATTAATGTATGACAATATCCAAAATGAATAAACCTCCACATTAATCTCCAAAATTCGATAATAAAATGAATGGTTTGACATAGAGAATTTCATAAATAAATAAAAATACATCCCAATTAACCGGAATATGCTCAAAATTAAATAATTTTTTAACATTAGAGGTTATCTCATACCTTTCAACATAGACATTGAAATACATAATAACATTTTTCCCTAATAATCATTTATGTTTAACCCATTGGTTATATATACCTAAACTCAAGAAAATATCTCCTGAAATATTACAAAATAAAAAATATTGGTTCCTATAATAATTTTCCCAAAATCAATATAATATTAGTCCATTAATAAATATGAGAAAAAATTACATATTAACTAATATACCATGTTGGCCAATGGTGGACATTACACCCTTATTACTCATCAGTTTTGGGTCTAAAACCCATGACATTGCCGAATGTGACAGTTTTTTACCAAGAATATGGGTTGAACATTTTCTAAAACAATTTTAATATAATTCATACAAAATCCCAAAAAAATATTATTAACACCCACAAAAATAAAATTTTTTATCCTATCACTTTTTAAACACATTTTTTTCTATAAAACCAATTTTTCCATGAAATCAAATAATCATAATTGACTATTATTACCTTAACATCAATGATACTATTAATCCTATACCATCAAATTTATGTCCAAAAAATTTATTATTCCCGTTATAATTTTTTAACTAAAACATATACATCTTCTATGGATTATTTTACCAATAATGTCTCATATAATACATGTAACAATTTTGGACTTATATCACTTAAAACCCTATAATCAGTGTCTTAGACAATAAAAATATTATCAGTCTTAAAATCAAAAACCTATTTTGGTTTCATTAACTCTTAAGTTAATGTTATGTGAAGGAAAATATGATTGAAAAAATTTAACAAAATCTTAAGATGTTTTAGGCTTATTAGAACCAAAATACCATTGAACACAATTCTTGGACCCCAATACATAAATAACTTGACCCTTTTACTTCAATAATTTGTATAACATAGGTAATTTTTTGGTCTGGGAGTTAAGCTTTAAAATAAGTAATTGAATTAGGTAATTCCAATGTTACCACATATAAGATAATAAACTATAAATGGACAGATAGTATGAAATTTATTTTCGTCCATGAAACACTAAAATTTTCCTCTTTGTTTTTTACTTTATGCCCTTATTTTCCAAACATAAAACCTTTTAAAATTCCTGGGATACATTCACCTAGTTCTTTTAATTTATATTTCTAATAATAATGATATTGGTCCAAGTTTCCTCTATAGTCTCCACCTCCTGATATCCTAGAGGGATCCAACCATTTCCTCTTTGGTGTGTCCAAGATTTGGTTATGGTAAAGGTTATTTGTAATATATGAGGTTAAATCATTAGGAATAATCACAATTTATTTTAATATAGTAATGATCACATTTTGTTACTAATATTACAAAATTTTCCATAATTTTAAATTTTAACAAGATTCGTTCAGTATCCATCCATTGAATAAGAAAAAGTAATACTGTGGGAAACAATAATCATAGTGGAAAACTATATAACCATTTATTGTACTTCTAAACAATGAATACTTATTTTCAATATAATAAACCATAGGTTTAAAATAATTCATTCATTTTCATAATCTATTCAAATCATTCTAGATGGTTCATAAAGAATATTTTAATTAAACCATGAATAACCACCAAGAGTGTCAAACCATGTGTGAAACAATGCCCATTTTATTACATCAGGTGTTGATCGAGTAAAATAAAAATAACCCATTTCCATAGTTTTATCCATATATAAAACTATTATAGTGTCACATACACTTTTAGTATATAGATAAGGATGTATTTGTAGAAAAATCAACATAATTTATAACTTAAAAAATTTTAGTATGTTATCTTATACTTAGACATAGCTTCAAAGTTATGCATATGATTATACATCCTATTTTATGTATTATTAAATCTAGTTCCCAATGATTCAACTAAAAATATTGTAATACCAACATTAAAAACCCTGACCTTAGATTCTAGAGTTAGTGGTTAGTTTATTACATTGGAACTAGATATATGGAATTGTATACTGAAGGATTGAATAGTATAGTGGTATTTGAAAACTATTTACATATATGAATCCCATATTACAATAGAAAAAATAAAATATAACATATAATTTTCTATGATAAACACATTATTTAATTTGAAATATCCTTTCATATCAATCATAAAAAACATTTTGGATTCCTATATAAAGGGAATATATGAATGTGGAGATCACTAATTGTTTGTAAGTTTATCCATACAACTAAAGTTATTAGTGATCAAATAATCATAACATGAGTTTGATGTTATGAGAATAACAATTAAATATCACAAACTGCATATCAATGGTTATAATCTTGAGTCATGGCATAAAGATTGATAGTTCATAAGACATGAATAATAAAGAAATCAAAAAGCTTAATCCCAGAGATCATAAACTTATTATAAGACATGGAATTCTAGTCGACACATAATACTATAAAAAAATTTCATATGTCAAGGTTTACTACAAAATGTACTAAAAAATGGATCAAGAATAATATTCTATTTACCATAGTGGATCAATACACACCAATTTCCCATATTAGATTAAGAAGCACTTATTTCCCCTAGTTGATCAATCCTATCAACAATTTTTTGATAATTATATTATGAAATATATATATGTATACATACAATGAATTTTAGGGACACATAGGTACCACCGATAAAATATTTAGAACTATACTTTTGTGTTCCACATGATCATGAAAAAAATCATCACATCATAACACATTAAAAGTGATAGGTTTCATAAACATTTTATCATATCATAACCTATAGAAAAAAATATTTCCATAAACATTTTACCATTTAATCATAGTGTAACCTATGTAAAATGGATGTTTTTAATGATTATATTTCCATCATAATCATGAAAAAACCATCAAGATAAAGAATAAATATTGTATCATTAGATCGTATCAAATGATGACATCTTAGATGGAAAATGATTTTTGAATACCATTTAAAACATTTCTTTAGAAAAATTTCCTTTCCAATTAAAATAATAATTAAAAAACATTTTCAATATATTATTTACTTTATAAACGATTATTAAAATATAAAAAAATCAAAATAGTTTTCATCAAACTGGATCTTTAATACCAAAACATGCATGAGGAAATAAAATAGTTAACACCAACAAATGAGGCTTTTAATAAAAATTATTAACAAAAGGGTGTTGAACATTTGTAAGGGAAAAATATGATATTATAATAATTTTCATTATTCTTATATAGATATATAATAAAATAATATAAATAACACATGATATTTGAACATTTAAACAGGATGTCAAGACTAATGGTAAGGTATTTTTATCTTAGTGTAATTTTCCATGAGACACATTACATATTCAATCTATATTTATTATATGTGGTGTATATACTACCCATTTATTTATTTTATTTTTCATATTTTAAAAATAAGGATTATTACATATCTATTTGAGGATACATATTTTTTATAGTTTATTGTTCAAAAATTACCAATGTCGTAAGGGTTTTGTTGTCTAAATTGACCTTCTATGAGATATATGTTATGTTATACCCATATTTTCCTCAACAAGATTTATATAAAACTCCATCAAAATTTCATATAATGAATTTTTTTATTCTCATGATATTATATTTTTCATTTTATGTTATTTTTTCATGGTTTATACATTTTAATGTAACCAAGTGCTGATGATTTTATATTAAAATATAATAATTTAAAAATATTTTTTATGATTAGGATAAAATATTATAATAAATCTTTCATGAAAAACATTAATTTTCTTTTCATATAGTTATTATTTATTTTTTGAAGTAATAGTATCATATTCCTACTCTCTGGTACTTAAAATATTTTAGAGTATGTTTTGGAAAAAATGACTTTATTTCTGTCTTTAGTTGGAAATCTATTTTCTTCCAAAAACATTTTTTCTAAAAATGTTGTCAAATTTTTTTTAAATTACCATTAATGATTGTTTTCAAAGAAAAACATTTTGAAAATGTTTTATGTTTTAATAAGTGTTTTCAAAGTAAACGTGATATTGAAAATGATTTTTTTAATGTATCTTTTTAAAATAGAAAGGATATTTTCCTTAAAAAATGTTTTAAATGGTCTTTAAAAATAATTTTCCTACTAGAATGTTATTAATTGATATGATAAAATGATACCATATTTGTTCTTTCATTGTATATTTTATTTTCATGATTACTGTGGAAACATGTTTATGAAACCCATCCCTTTCCAATGGGTAACACAATGATGAAATGGGGAATTGATTATAGACCTATCTTTTTTCTATAGGTTTTGATATGATAATGTCTATAAAACCCATATATTTTTATGGGTTATTATGTGATTAACCTTTTTATGATATTATAGTACTCTTAAGTATGAATTTCATTATTTTATGACTGGGACCTATATCTCCCTAAAATGAAATAAGTAAGGATTTATATTTCATGAGATAATGATTGGAAACAAGTCAATATGGTTGATCCACTATGGTAAATAAGTGCATCCAGATACAATATAAGAGGTATGTTCTAATACACTATGGGAAACATGAGATGAGTCCAAATACACAATGTTTATGTTCTTCGTAGTTAACCTTGACATGTGAAATGATTTTTCATTCATATGTGTCTTCCAAAATTCTATGTCTTTTTCCTATGTTATTCTATCAAGGCCAATGTTATTTTATTTCTTTATGATTCATGAATTATGTACAATAAATCAATATTACATGAGTAAATATTATGAAATTTGATATGAATGGGATGATCTTTTATGTTTATGGTCATACCCTTACACTCATGTTATGATTATGTGATAATTGATAGCTTATGTTGTATTCATACCCTTACTAGGCATCTGAGCTTTCAATTTTTTATGTTTCTATACCTTAGGATGAAAATTAGTGGTTTATGATTGATAAGTTGGGATATTATAAAGAGAATAATGGTGTTCTCAAATAGAATTATGTGTTGTATTTTAAATTTTCAAATTTATTTGAAATTCATGCATGTATCTAGTTTACCAAGACTACTAACCTATTCTATCCTTTTGAATGTGATTATTTGTATCTAGTGTTAATAAAATAATGTAACCAATAGATCCCATTTACTAGATTTGGGGCCTTTACAACACATTATCTCTATCATAGAAAATTTCCCAACCAAATATTATAAATTATGAAAATATAATAATAGAATGCTATTAGGTTTCCCCAAGATAAAACTTTGTTTGAAATATAGAGCTATACATACCTTGTAACACTTTAATCAAACATTTAAAAAATAAATAATCCTTATAGGAATGTATCCATGTTCATATTCATTGATTGACTATTGAAAAAGAACACGGTTTCAATAAACATTTGGATCACAAATTCATCATGTGGAAAAACCTTGACTGTAATGAATTTTCTTAAATAACAATACATTAACATTATAGACAAAAATTTAAACCATGAGTTAAATAACAACACTTTGTTCCCCGGTGAAAATGTTATGTGGGTGATCCTTGAATCTAACCAAAAAGTGTCATTTAATTGTAAATTCCACAATTCTAATAGAAATATCTTAAATGTTCTTCCAAGTAATCTAATTGTAGTCCTCACATGTTCCTGAAAATATTTAAATCCATGTTTATATTTTTCATAATTAAATATGACTCATTCTCAAGATACACTAGTAAATTAATTTTCTTTCCATATATCATCCAAAATGGGGTTTCACATATCACATTTCTAAAAGAAATTATATATATATATATATCCAAAATACATAATTTAGTTTTATTCTCTAATAATTCTTACCTAATAACACTATCCTCTTAAAAATTTGATTTTATTTATCATTAGAAATATCTAATTTCCCTCTGGTACTTTAATTACAAAGTGTTTTGGTGTTATTATAACATTCTGGGTTATTTTTCATCATAATTTATTCAGTTTACTTCTTGATTCCATTCATTGTTTCGTTGATGGATCCAAATATAGAATAACTATAGCGATATCAACACATGCTTCTCAAAATTCATAATATCATCATTGAATTATTGGGTGATAATGTGTCTAATTACCCCTAATTTTTTTATATTTTATAAATAAAAAATTACTTTGAGGGCTAATGAGTTTCTTTTAGATAGCTTAGAGACTTGAGTGGGATGTGGGAGATCTAATATTTTCATTATTGATTATTTTCATGAGATATTTATCTCTATGGATTGTGAGAATTTTATGAACAAAAATATTATGACTTTATAAATTATATAACCAGTTTAAATAATTCTCTTAGGGAATAAAAAATTTCAAACAGACCCATTTCTATTATCTTATTTCAAATTGAACCTATAATTAAATAATTAAGGAAATATTTTTATTAATTCATTGATGTGTTTAAAATTCGTTAAATATTTTAAAATAATTTATTAAATTAATAAATTAAAATTTATTCGAATTATATTAATTATAACAATATCAATGGACCATTATCTCGATATTTCATTCTGCTTCAATATTTATCAAACATGAATTAATAACTATTTATTTAAATAAATAAATAAATACCAATATATCTTTCATTAATTCAATAAATAAATATTATATTCACTAAATCCATGATTATATAATTATTAAACATTTAACTAACATATATATATATATATTTAATGATAGGAGACTAAATTTTCATGATCAACCAAATAAAAATAATTATTATTTCACATAACTTTATAATAATATTTATTATAATATGAAATTCATAATAAATTTGAATAAGGTTATTGATACCCAAACGGTGTGACCCTTTAGGCCTCTCTCTCAATTTCATTAGTCTCACTTGCCTATTGTTATAGATTAGCATCTATAAACATGTCTAAACACCAATTGAGAATGAAGATAAATTTTGAAATGATTATAATCTTCCATAAATGATCACTATGTAATACAATTTGTTTGTCTTGTAATATAATAAAACTAGTTTTACCACTTATGTAAACAACATATGTGCCTCAAATATTTTATTTAAATTTCATTATGTGAACTCAATGAAAACCCAGTCATCGATATGAACATAATAAGTTCATTCCATTAGAATCACGATTTCAGAAAAATATAAATCTGTTAATGTGGATAAGAAAAATCCATTTTTAAATTGTTCATTAATATTATATCATTAATTATGTTCCCAAAATACCCTGCCACTTGATTATAATATTTCATCATGGTTTTCATAAGTTTTTATGTGTTTGTGACTCATGTTATGCATTAATTATAATATCATCTCTAAAGACCAACACACATGTCCACAAATAGGAATATCCAATTATATATATAAATAATAGAATTAAAATGGGTGGTATAATTATCACAACATCCTCTATTATTGATTACCATGGGTGAACATAATTAGAAGATGATTTAATGTTTTGGATCCACATACCTATTAACAGTATGTATCATCTATGTATAGTCATATTATTTCATCTATCCATGGAAACGTTTCTCAATAAAATAACAATATAAAATTAAGGTTCCCATAATTATATAGAATAATCATGACCTTTAAATGAGACATATACTCTTAAGTATTTAAACACATAAAAATTTATATATAATAAAAATCATTATGTGGTAAGAAATTTATTAATATAAAAGAACATGAATATATAGGTAAATAAAATTATAAATTAGTTGTTTCTAGCGAATGGACACTAATTGAATACCACTAATACTAGAGTCAACTACTAATGACTTTAAATATACTATCTCTCACATGGTTTTCATGCTTTTTTTAAGATAAGGATATAGTCATCAGGTACACTATATTTTCCTCTGTGAAAACTCTTCCTTCTATGACCAAATATTCAAACAATTCATACCTCTAAACTATATGAATCATATTATTATGTTATTATATGTTCTTATAAATATCAAACAATATACTATTATTAAAATACAACATGAGAGAGACTTTACTATTTGGTCTCAAATTAGGTTCTATGAGGAATTTGATTATCCACATTAATAATTTAACTACACCAGTATCCACATATACTGGAGATCTATTTTTTATTTAGAGTTTGGAAGCTACATTTTGATCTTATACATATGAATCCTGCATTAATATAAAATACATATCAATATTGTGATTTTAGATAATTTTTATCATGCCTATTATTTAGAATATATGTATCTTATATTGACTAGTTTCTCATCTCCTTTGTGAAATTTTAGAGTATCCTTGTATGCATCATATATATTAGGATGGCCTTTACAATGGTACAATTTTATACTCCTAAGTAAAACTGATATCTTCCTATCGTAATCAAGGTATATGGAACCTCAATCCTATTTTATAATGTTGAATAAACTATGGGACATATCACATAAGCATAATGGAATATGCTCATCATTTATATCATTCTCAATATATCTCTCATGATGTATTTAGAAACAAAATCATGGAGATACACATGATGTGGGACACTAGATCCATTATTCACTTTGGTTATTCTAAACCACATTTCTCTATCAGTGGACTAATGTATATACCATTACATAGTCCAACCAAACACTTAGACCTATCATGAATAATCATGATACCTAGATTTTTGGTGATTTTTCATAAGTATTTATTGTGGAAACACTTTTTCACCCATACCTCAATTGGCTGTAAAAAAAATATCTCATTTCCAATAAGTAATAAATAATTAATATATACTACTATAAAAATGACACCAGTACCATTAAACTGACTATAAAAAAAGGTCTCACATTCCTTAATTATGAAAACATATACCATTATGTCTTTAAAAAAGTAAATTCTTGATGATCTAGATTATTTATTTAATAAATAATTGGATATTTTTTATTTTTATACCTTATGTTATTCTTTTTAAGTCACAAATTCTTCTAGTTGTTTCATATATATATATATATCATCCATAATTATCTCATTAAAGGCATATGTCTTGAAATTAATATACTAAATAAAATAATAGTAGTAAGTCACTATGGAATGTAGAATTTAAATGGATTCTAACAATGGAACTATAAAAAACTAGTTTTTATATTCTATGAATTGTTGTTTCCTAAAATATTATCTATTAGTAATGATTTAATGGAACTTAATTTAACATATATGTACAAATTCTTATTGAATTCGCAATTAAACAAAACATGTTTTAATTATATGGAATATTGAAAAAACCACAAACATTGTTCTAATACTAGGAATCTATCTAATAAATCTAGTATTCATCTGATAAAATAATATATGTGATGATTACTGCCTTTTTATTGGAAATAGGTTCATTATTCTCATCTAATACTAAGTCAACATCATGGGTCTCTATAATTCTTATCAATTGGGTTCATTAACCACTATAGTTATCATCTATATTATCCGTGTCTTTGGAATAAACCCATCCATGAGGTCTTATGGATTTTTTTATAAGGCCTCAGCCTTTATATTTACATTATATTGAGTTAATTAAAGAACTCACAATGAGGATATTTTTAGGTTTAGAGCTTTAGATAATTATAATATAATTATTACACAACAAAACCCTAAAATAAAATGTTGACACATACAATAGTATCCATTTCATCCATAAAATATTATTTTTTACAAAGAAACATGTTTTATTTTCATGTTTAATAACCATAACTTTTCCTTCATTCCGTACATGACTCTATTCTACTTTAAATCTTGTGAAAACATCTAAAAACATAGGATGAGCACAAAAAAAACTCAGTAAGGGATATAAAAATAAAGAAAAACCTTAGTATGGTTAAAATACGGTAACCCATTTATTGTTCTTTGAGCGAATGAAATAAAAAAATTTCACATGGATAACACTCATACTTTTTTCTCAAAGTAAAACACTAAAATGAAAAAGAAATCTATTAAAACCCCTTTTTGTGACTTAGAGAATCAGATACATAAAACCCTTTCAAACCCCTCACAATTGGAATAAACATATGGACTACTAGTAATATTATTATTAACCAAATAATTAGAGATCTATAATGAGGATAACACTTCATATAAGATATATCTAGCTCACCAATGATCTATAATGGGGCTTATCCCTTCATATTAGGTATAACGGGCTCACCCGTGAGCTACAATGGGGATCAACCCTTCATATAAGTTGTGCCTGGCTCACCCATGAGCTATAATTACGATCAACCCTTTTTATAAGCTATATTGGGCTTACCCGTTTCATATAATGCTCAATTAAAATTTTCTTGAATAAAATATGTTCATCACAAAAACGTTTTCAAAACTTATTTTAATCCCATATGTAAAATAATTCTATTTAAAAATACCATTTTCATTTAAGAACCGACGTTCAATACCAAGATACCTGAAAATGAAATAAGGTAATTAATTTACTTTTAAAAACATTAAGGATTATAGAGTATTCCATGTATCAAATAACAGTTAAGGTGGTGGATAAGTATTTTTCACCTTATACAAGAAAAACATTACTTTTGGCATTTTGTAGAGAATGTGAAATTATTTTTATAAAAGGATTCCTTTTGAAATCATTGAATTAAATTCATGATTGACTTAAAATCTCTATTATAATATTTCTATATCCATATAAATAAATATTTAAATTAATATCTTAATGAAAAGATTTTGTAATTAATCATTAAAATTTTCAAGGTGTCCCTTTCCACTTTGAACATTTTAATATTAATGTATATTAATTAATACATTTTAAAAAATAATAAATAAAATTAGTATATTTAAAATAAAGATATTAAATGTCATAGTGGCTTTATATACTCCTTATAAAAGAATAAATGTGCATATTATCAAGAAATTATTTAATGAGGAGATTGATATGATGTCTCATACCTCGAGTCTAAAACTGATCGTGCATTACTTAACTTAATAAATAATAAAATTAGGATAATTTATACTTACATGATAAAATTTTTCATGTTTATTATTCTTTTTATATAACATATTTATTAGGTTATGACAATTATATAATTATTTATGTTCATATAAAGTGTTTTACCGATACTCAGTTCTTGAATTGAAAATGAACTTGTTTATGATTTAATTTATCCATGTGGTCATAAGTAAAACATCTCTATAATGTAAAATGTGATATAAATATATTATATATTTATTATATATGTATTTATAATAATCTTTGATGGAAAACTAAAAATACCGTTCGTGGAGATGGTTGGGTGTACATAGACATTAACAGTATTTTCTTTTTTCCTGTTGTATTAAAAGAGTGAAATTAAATAAAATGCATATAAATATGTATACATATATAATATCATTACAATATCATTAATATTTCATTTATATCATTTGTTATTACTAAAAAATAATTAATACCCTTCATGTGATGTGTGAATGAATAACATTATTTTGAGGAGGCGGTAGTCCACACGTCCCCAAACAAAGTGATAATATAACCACAATATAGAAAGAATGAAGGTATTTTTAATATATCATATCTAGAATATTAAATAGGTTATAATTTACATATTAAAATATTATTTTACCATAATAGCGGTTTTAAACCCATCTATTAAAGTAGTAAATAAAAAATTACAAAAACATTATTCATGGAGGTGTTTAGTTTACCTAACATAGACAACAATTTAGTTTATTTTAATATGAGAATGTGAGAATTGAAATGGATATGATATATTCCACTAGAAACATAAAAAAATATTATATACGTGATTTTATAGTAATCATGAATTAATTTATGAAGTAGTTGAGGAGAAAGTATAAAAAGAAAAGAAATTAATAAAGCTACTTTGATAAAATTACCTCTTGAATATCCCCTTATTGAAAGACACGTAAGGACCTTTGATTTTGATATTTGGTGAGACCATAATCCTATGGAAGTAGGGAGAGTGAGGAAAGGAGGTTTGGGTGTATTTTTTCGAAAATAAAAGGCTTTTTGGCTCGAAAATGGGAGGTGGAGTTGTGGTATTTATACTCGAGGAGAGGTGGGTTCAAGTGATTAGTTTATTGATTATCTTATTTTAAAATCCAAACATATGGAGGTGGAATTAAATTCCATGAATTTGGATAGAAGTAAATTTTTCTAGGATGAATAGGGTTTAGAAATAACTCAAAAACACTTTATATTTTTCTATTTCTTAGGTATGTTAATCTTTTAACTTTTAACATTAACCCTTTTCAGAATTTTACTTTTACTGTGGTAAATAATTTTTTCCCATGGTAATTTTTTTATACCTAAAAATAAAATTGAATGTACAGAATAATTTGTATGTTAAGATTCCAAATAAGGAATCCATTTTATCAAATGAAATTTACATAATATGAAGAATTTAAATTCAAATTAATTCCACAAATAAAATTAAAAAGTGGGGTTTTAAAGTGAAATGTTTAGAAGTTTGATGTTATTTCATATCAAATTACAATGTGAAATTACTTTCAATGAAAAAAATTGGATTAAATTATAAAAAAATAACATAATTATACTTTAAAAACAAAAATATAATCTAAAAATAAAAATAAATTAGAAAATACGGTTGTTTGAATTAAAAATGCAGTATTTTTCATTATTCATTAAAAATAAATTTAATTAGAAAAATACAAAAAAATAAACCAAATGAAATTTTCATGCTCTTATTTTAAATAAGAAGTTTAGTTTGTAAAATTCAACATATAAATGTGACAAAACAATATTTAAATGTGTTTCTCCATAAAAAGGTGGCATAACTACATTTTTTGAAAAATACTTCTTTTATCCGAAAAATTGAATTTGTTTTTATATCATTTCTAGGAAAAAAATAAGATGAATTTTAAAAAAATTAATTAACTAAATTACATATATATTTTATTAATAAAATAAAAAATTAATTATTTTATTATTTTATATACTCTCTTATTTGTAATTAAATATATTTTTTCCGAAAAACACATCCTCTATATTTAATTGTTTTTTATTTTTATTTATAATAATTGTATAACAAAGGAATAATTATAAAAACATGTTGAAGCCCTATTTTGATAATTAGTTAATATATTTCACTCTCTTAATTCTAACATATATTTGATAACTACAACATAAAATTATAATATTAATAATATATTATTTTTTGGTGTAACACAGTCTTGTGTGCAGGGTAAGATTTTATAGAAACCCATTATTGTGTATTGGTTATGATATAAAACATAGGGTCCCTCTATGGTAAAATATAATTCAAAAATATTAATAAATATGAAAACTTATTATTCAATAATTACCTGTGATGTTACATCCTTCCCCCCTTTTTGAAACTATGTCCTTACAATTTTAAATTTGGTATGGTAACTAAGTATTTACATTTCCAAATTACTTCATTGAAATATCACATCAAAAAAAGAGTCTATAAAACCTATAAATTAAATGAAATAAAGTGAGGTACAATGGTCACTCGAGATGTTATATACTATGGTTATATATAGGAAAACATGGACGTGGATGAAAAAACTAACTCTCAATGACTAATAGTGAGTGATAGAGAACATAGTCATTGGAAAGTTATCCATAAAAAACCATAAATATGTGATGGGTCAAAAGACCATTGGGAAAAGTAAATAAATAACGTTTTTTAAGATCCTTTTGATAAATTTTAGGAATTAATTTAATTATTAAAATAGGAACACAAAGAAACATACTTACATTATGTATTTATATTTTATAAGAATAATTTCACCCTCATAATATTCCTAGAATTATGATGTACGTCCATTAGAATAAACTTAAGACTAAAAGATCACACAAACCATAAAGGTTATCAATATCTTAAAACAAAGGTCCAAAAGTAAATAAATACTTCTACATTAAATTAAATATTTACAAAAACATATCCCCATAAAACATATCAAATAAAGGCCCTTAATAACTTATTATAACATCACATAAAACCCCAAAAGGTGTGTCTAAATACAAGATATTATAGTTATCATTCAAAAAATATTGTGCTCTCAGGAGGTTCTATAACTTCCCCAGATTTCTCAACCACAATAGTTGTAGAAGAAAAATATTTTCTCAAACCTTTTTTTCTGATCATAATGATTTTCCCCATGTGTAATAAACTTCAAACACATATTTTCATAATTTCCTAACTCAATGTAGCTAAAGAATATTACTGTAGACTGGCTATATATAATCTTATTATTATACTATTTAGGACCATTTTCTATTCATTCGTGAACCTTGTGACCAAACCTACCACAGTAATAACACTTTCCAGATCCTGACATACATTCCCCAAAATGCATTTTACCACACTGGGGATATGTTTTAGGCTTGCCTCCAAAATTCTCAGTTAGTTTCTTCTCTATTTCCCACCACCTTGGCAGTTTATTACACATATAATCTCATGGAAAATATGTGTTGGTAAACTCTATATCAAATTTCTTAGCACAACAGACCACTTTTTATAACTTTTAAATTCTTGGGCAGCCAGAGATCTTCATATCCTTGGTTTAAATCCTGACTAAAATATAATAATTTTAATGTCAATGTCTCGAATAAAATTCAGAATATACCTGACCAATCTTGTGAGGATCACTTCATTTTCTGAAACTGAATCATTATCATTTTTTTAAATTCTATTAATTTTTTCTCCATCTTAATCCAAACAACCTTATGTAAATATTTCCCATCGAAAATATAATTAAATTCTTTCCATTACATGGAATCAAGATCATTTTTTCTCTTGTATTATTAACCAATGACTAAAATAAATCAGATTCTGCCTCAAAACAATAGATGGAAAGATTTAAATTTTTACATTATGAACATCCCATGACATAAAATATCTTCTCCAGGGTATTGATCCATCATTCAGTTAACACTAGTTTAGATGATCTATTGAATGATGGAAGATTTGTCCTCATAAATTGTTCCACTACCGACATATTCCTCTACGGATGATGAAAATGATCTCATTAATGGATACCACCACCATTTATAGCCTGAGTCAACTATTCCATCACTAAAACAAACAATTATGTTCGGATTTCGACCACATCAAGATGTTGGTTTGAAATGTTGTTTTCCTATCAATTCCTTCACACAACAGCTTTCTTATATTATCCATGGAAAACCATTCTAAATAGATATACATTTGATGAAGCAATACGTTAATCATAAAATGATACATAATCTAATTATAACCATAAATTAAAATCCACTAGAGGAAATAAATTAACATAATCCTAACCTACAAATTTATCTAAACTGACCTCTGATGCCAACTATAATGCCCCAGCATTAAACATTACACAATCATGACTTATGTCAAGAATTCACTTTGAGGATATTTTGAGAATCCGACCATAAATATTACATAAAATACAATATAAATACAATGAGGACACATCCAAAATTATCAATTTATCCCATGACATAAAAAAATTAAAAATAAATATAATTTATTTTTAGTTTAATCATCATAAATTTTCCTTGATTCTGTCCTTTACACTATTTTCCCTTAAATTCTGGGAAAACATTTAAAAACATGGGACGAGTACAAAAGTATCTGTAAGAGACACACAAAAAATCAAACCATTAGTATAATTAAAACACATTAACCCATTTAATGTTATTTGAGCAGATTAAAAAAATTAAATGAATAACACTCATACTTTTTCTCAATGAAAAAAACTAAACCAAAAAATAATGAAATTAAAAATCTTTTAAGTGACTTAGAGAATCATATAAATAAAACCCTTTAAAACCTCTTTCAATTGGAATAGATATATGTCTAACTTATAATATTATTATTATCTAAATAATTCGAAATCTATAATTGGGATCACCCTTTATATAAGCTATATTGGGCACACCCGTGAGCTATAATGAGGATCATCTCTTCATATATTCTATAACAGGCTCACCGGTGACTTATAATGGGATTCAACCCTTTGTATAAGCTATATTGGTCTCACTAATGAGATATAATTGGGCTAATCCCCTCGTATGATCTATATTGGTTTCACCCATTTCATATAACTCTCAAGAAAAAGTTTCATGAATAAAATATGTTCATAACAATATCCTTTTGAAAACATCCTCTAATCCCATATGAAAAAATTACAATATAAAAAAAATCATTTAAGAACCAATTTTTAATACAAAGATACCCAATAAATAAATATTAGATTCATTTTCTTTTTAAAACAATTAAGGCTTATATAGGAATCCAAGTATCAAATAACGATTACGGTGGTAAATAATTCTTTGTCGCTATATACAATAAAAAAATTCTGTTTGTAATATTGTAATGAATGTAAAATAATTTGTATAAAAATATTCCTTTTAAAAAAATCAAATTAAATTAATTGTAGAATTAAAATTTCCTATATAATCCTTTTATATCCATATAAATAAATATTTAAATTAATATCATGAAAAAAATTTATAATTAAATCCTTAAATGTTTAAGGTGTCCCATACCACTTTGAACATTTAAATATTAATCTCAATCGATTAATAAATTTACCAAAATAGTAAATAACATTATATTAGATGAAATATGGATTTGAAATTTCATAGTGTATGTATATACACCTTAAAAAATAATAAAGGTTTATGGTATCAATAAATTTTTCAATGAATGGAGATTGAGATGAAGTCTTATACATCAAGTCTGAAATGTCTTGTACATTCATTATCTTCATGAATAATATAAATAGGTTAATTGATACTTTATTGAGATTTTTTTTCATTTTTATTATTCTTTTTTATCACTTATTATCATGTTATATAAATTACATAATCATTTATGCTCATATCAGATGTTTTATCGACACTTAGTAATTGAGTCAAAAATGAACTTGTTTATAATGTCAGTTATCCATGTAGTAATAAGTCCAACATCTAAAGAACATATAACATGATATAAATATATTATATATTAAATATATAATTATTTATAATAATAATATAATACAATCTAAAAACATCGTACATGGAGATGGTAGGTCATACGTACGCATTAACGTAATTTTCATTTTTCTTATCGTATTGAAAGTGTGAAATTAAATGAAATGTATATAAAAATGTATAAATATATAGTATCATTATTTTAGAATTAATATTTGATTTATATTATATATTTTTTACTAAAATCCCCCTAATACATTCTATGTTATGTGTCACAAATCATATCATTTTGAGGTGGCGGTAGTCCACAAGTCGCGAGATAAAGTTACGTTTAATAATAATATAGAATGGATGAAGGTATTTTTAATATAACATATCCAGAATATTAAATAGGCTATAATATATATATTAAAATATTATTTTACCATAATAATTTTTTTAAGACCAACCATGAAGGAGGTAAAAGATAAATAATAAAAACATTATTTACAGAGGTGATTAGGTGGCATAACTTCGACAACAATTTTATTTATTTTAATAAGAGGTGTTGAGAAATGAAATGGATATGAAATATTCCATTATAAACATAGAAATCAAGTATATATATGATTATAAAGTAATCATGAATTGATGTATGAAGGATGCGTGTAGAAATTATATAAATAGAAGAAAGTAATAGAGGTATATTGAGAATATTACCTCTTGAATATACCCTCCATGAAATACCCCTAAGGTCCATGGATTTAGAATTTTTGTGATACCAGTAGCACCTGGACGTGGGGGGAGTGATGAGAAGAGTTTCTCGTAGATATTTTAGGAGCTACAAGGGTTTTTTGTTTTAAAATGGGAGGCGTAGTGGTGGTAATTATACTTGAGGAGAGGTGGGTTCAAGTGATTAGTTTATTGATTATCATGTATTAAAATCCAACTATATAGAAGTGGCATTAAATTACAAGACTTTCGATTCTTAAATAATGTTATATATTATGTTTACAGCCTATATACACCTCAAACACTTTAAATGTTGCATTTTTAGGTATGTTAAGATTTTTACTCTTGACTCTAACCCTTGTCAAAATTTAAATTTTACTACGGTAAATAAATTTTATACCATGGTAACTTTTTTATACATAAAAATGAAACTCACCTTAAAACCTAATTTGGACCTTATAATTACAAATATGGAATATATTTTTTCAAATTAAATTATCATAATTTAGAATTTGTTTTAAATTAATTACAGAAACAAAATTAAAAAGTGGGTTTTTAAAAGTGAAACTTTCAAATGTTTGAAATGTTTTCATATATAATTTCAATGTGAAAATACTAAAAATAAAAAAATTGGATTAAATGAAAAAAAACATAATATAATTATTCTGTAAAACCAAAAAATATAATTTAACAATATAAACAAAATACATGAAAATTTAGTTTGAATTAAAAATGCAGTAATTTTCACTATTCATTAAAAATATGAATTTAATTAGAGAAATACTAAAAATTCAACCAATTAAAATTATGTTGTCCTGATTTTAAATAAGAAGTTAATTTTTTCAAATATAACATATAAAAGTGACCAAAAAAATTTTAAAGGGGTTTTCTATCAAACGGCGGTAAAAAATTATTTTTTTGAAAAATAATTCTTTTATCCGAGAAATTAAATTTGTTGTTATATCATTTCTAGAAAACATATAAGAGGAATTTGAAATAGTAAATTTAATATATTAAATATATATTTAATTAATATAATCCATAAATAATGAATTTATTATTTTATGAAATCACTTTTTTCATTTAAATAGTTTTTTTATGAAAAAAAGATCTTGTATGTTCAATTGCTTTTTATTTTCCATTCAAATTAATTTTATAACCAATGAATCAGTGTATAAAAAATTTCAAACCATGTCTTCCTAATTTAGTTAATATCCTTTATTCCCTCTATTCTAATTTTTATTTGATAACTAAGACTTAAAATAGTAATATTAATAATATATTATTTTTTTATTATAACTCAGTCATGTGTGAAATGAAAGATTTTGGATAAAATCATTATTTTTTATTTGGTATGATATCAAACATATAGTCCCTTAAAATTAAAATATAATTCATTAATATTAATAAATATAAAAAACTTTTATTCTATAGTTACCCGGGATGTTTCATTTTTTCTGTTCTAATATCTTTGAATTTTGAGCATCAACATCATCAAATTCAATCTTTTCTCCAAATTTATATTTTGAAGAAAACACCCTTATTATGTAACATTTAACTTCAATAAAATATTAATACTGTATATATATATATGTTTTATAGGTAATATCCCCTCATTTATAATTAATATCATAAAAATTCATTTCATGCCTCATGGTGCTAGTTTTTTTTCAAGTCCTAAAAATAAAGTGTCCCTCGTATACATGTACACTAAATAGACAAAATACATTTCATCAAATACACTGAAACATAGATAATGATTTTATGATCCATTTTTGGAACATAATTTATATTGTGGGTTTTAATCTCTAGTCTATATCCTCAAAATGACAGTTGAAGGTCTGTATGACTCAAAAATGTCTTCACCTTGTGCTATACAATGTTGTTATTCCTTTATATAACATTATTTCACTATAGTATGTAAGGATGCTTGAGATAATATATTATCCCAAAATTATTGAGATATTAAATGATAACATAGTCAAGATATTCTCCTACTTAATCTAATAAATGTTTCTTTATATTCTTTACACGCTAATTTTTCATGTCATTATTTAGCTCCTTTTTTTGAAGAAAGGTAATTCATATTGGAGATTAATATTATGGTGTTATTTTTTTCAAACCATTTTAATATTGACTATGAAATGTTATGACTATTAAAAATGGTTTTTATTAAATTTATTCTCAAAAGTTTAATTGAGGAATGTGAAAAATAGAGTTCCTTCATAGTGTTTTCTAAGTTTTATTTGTAAAAAATTAATGGTTTCAGTGACGTATTGTGAGAGTTTAAAAGAAAAGGAAGGGTATTGAAATAGAAGTTAAAAATTTATCATATTTAGGTATTTTTATTATATAGTAAATAGAAATATCATATAATAAAATATGTGAATTTTAGTAAAAGAGGTATTTTAATCTCATTGGTTGGGTCCATACTGATGGGTGGGCTCCAGTAAACCTACCTAGAACATATTAATAAATTTTTTACAATATATATTTGATGACTATGGAAAATTGCCTTTTTTTATATTCATATAGATAACAGTATAAGTCACGGAGTTCATTTAAACGTATTATGTAAGGGTTAAAATAAGATTTTACAAACAAATAAGATCTTTTGTTATGATAATGGAATAGAATAAAAATTCATTGAGATATAAAACTACCTATCAAAAAATTTAATCAAGAATGCGGTATTTTTAGTAAGTACTATACAATAGAGTTTAGTTATTGAGTGAAGAAATATAAATTAAATAATATATCAAAAATAATTATCATTTTGAGTGGATCTTCTCACCACTACTTAAAAGAGGATTTAAATTTATAGTGTACATTAAAAATAAATAAGTATTAAGCTCAGAAGAAGATATAAAACCTTCTGAAATGAGGTATGGAAGGAATCTCTCATTGAAAAATTTATGACTCTTTTGAAATAGATGATACATTCTTCACAAATGAGGTAAGAATGGAAAGTATAGAGATAACTAATAAAAGATTATTTCTTAGAAACTAATCAAAAAATAATACCTAAATTTTCTTTAACAAAAGGATGAATAAAATAGTAATATCAATAAATATGTTAAATATGATTCCATAAATAATTATAAAAATAAAAAACAATTGATGAATTATTTAAATAATGAGACTTTGTTTAAATGATTTTTTTTGGTGGGATAAAGGTTCACATATGGTGTACACATTGAGGAAGAAATAGTAAATGAGATAATTTATGAGGCAAGTCAACCAACACCATATAAGATAATCCTTTTAGTATAAGTTGATTCATCCAGTATTATTAGAGATCGAGAAATAGTTAAAAAACACATGGAATAAATATTCTAAAAAAATCATCACTTATATCGATTGTAGAACCAGTGTGATTTGGGGATTAATGGAAAGGTTATTCATGGGTTAGATACATGAATAAAGAATTGGATCTCATTAAAAATAATCAAACATGAGCACCAATAAATAATTCATAGAATTATAATATCAAAAAAAATTAAGAACATGGATATGTGATCTAAATTTAGTTATGACAGGTTTCTATAGGCTATTCAAATATTGAAGGTGTTGTTTTTGAAAAAAAACTCATTATTGGATAACCTCTTCTAGGTGATGGTAATACAAAAAGATATAAAATCATTCATATTCATGTAAATATAGCCTTCTAAATTATTTCTCTCTAAGAGGATGTGTCTTTTGAACATATAATAGGAATTTTTATTTTCAATGATGAATCCAATGTGTTTTGATTAAATAAGGTCATGTATGATCTAAAGAAGGAACCGTGAGCATGGTATTTATCTATTGAATTATATTTAAGGAATATAGAATTCAAAATGGGAATTGTTGACAAATATATATATGTGAGAACATAAAATGAATACAAATTCATGGTGTATGTGGATGATATTATATTTGGAATAATTAGTCATATGTTTGTGGAAATATATACTATTTTAATGATAATTGAATTTGAACATTCTATTATAGGTGAATTAATATGTCTAAGACCTGCACTACAAGGATTAGTGATAGAAGATTTATTTATTACAAGGATTTGATACCAAGAGAGATGACTGAATATGAACATGAACATGCACATATTTAATATTAATATTTACTTTCACAATAAAATCACAAAATCTTTAGGAACAGTAGGTTTAGTTTATTTGGAGATAAACTATAAAACAACTTCTTTTACATCACTTATGAACATTTTACCATAATCCCACCATCAAATATTCAATTCTAAGCATCCCCTATTTTATTATCATCCTTAAAGCTCAAGGAATAAAAAATATAAGGAAGGTGTAACATTAAAATTATATGTATAGGAAAAAACATCAATAATTGATCAAAATGGTTACATCAAAAACATATTATACACATAAAAATTAGAGAAATATCATATTACAATACATAAAATAATAATACTAATCCATAAAATATGATGACATATAATCTAAAAATTAAAAACATATACAATGGAACAAGTATGGAAACAAAGGATAAAATGATCATGTTCCATGGAGAATAACAATGAAATACAGCCTAAAATGTTGAATAATAATAATCATAGGGAAGAATATTTATATGGATCTGTTCAAATGAAAATTGATCCATATACTATATTATTAAGAATGGGATATCCATCCAAATAACATATTAGACATGGTATTTTCAATCATATACCCTTAGTATTGATCTTACCACCCATATACCCTTGGGGTTTTTCTTACCACTAGTGTATTGTTAGGATCTATCTTATCACCCTTATACCATTAAATGTGAGATAATCTCATGTGTTCCCTTGGTATTAGGATAATCTCTTTTGTATACTTTTGAGATCTTGAGATATAAACAATAACAATTCATTTGATTGGGATATAGAACCCCATCAATTTAATAATTATAATCCATATTCATGTGTTCCACACAAAATAAAACACATATCATATCATTAAGAAATTATGGAAATGAAATGGGTTTCATATAATTTCACATTAATATCACATGAAATGATATTAACATTTATATTAGTTGTTACCCATAAAAAATCACCCAAAATAAGTTTTTTTTACAAGGGAACTTACGGGTGATTAATGAAACATCATTTCAAATAAGTTATATATTTTAGATAAATAGTGTAAATTGGAAGAAAAATCCTGAAAGGATATTTAAAAAACATCATTAACCATATAATATAATGGAAAAAGCTATTAGTCACTTTTAAAAAATCAATTTCAAGAATACATTTTTTTTCAAAATAACACCTGAATAGAAATTATAATAATGGATCCTTGTATGGTGTTAAGTTTTTTCTAGAGGAAATTTGAGGTGGGAGATAGAATATTTGATCATAAAAAGAAAAACATTTTTATTATTTTGAAATACCTTTATTTAAACCTAGATCACATAAAAAAATATTACTAATGAAAATATAGAAAAATAATTATAAATATCATGAAAAACAATACATATTTGTATTTAAAAATAATAATGGTAAAAATTTGTGGAATCAAATAACATGAATTTGGAAGAGAAATATATTGATAGAGAGTATGATATTTATTCTTAATAACATTATATTTTTATAAAAAATACATTAAAAATGGAAAATTTAGAGCTTTAAATAAGAAAAAAACCCTAGATATAATGATAAAGTATTATATTATCAAATCATAATTTGTAAGAAAAAAATAGAATAAAGAAGTTCAAGGTAAAGCATTATAAATAAATAAAAGAGGTTTGAGATAACAAAATACCTTATAACATTGAAATATATTAAATTAGAATCATATTAAAAAAAATAAGTTTACATTTTGTCTTAAGATCATTGAATTTTATATGATTTTCATATAAACATTCATATGGAAGTATATACACCACACAATATACCAGAAGAGGTGAATATGTCATATGTATTAAACAAAGAAAAGTGAGACATGAAACCCGTACCATAACTCTCTAAATCCAAAATAGAAATTTAACTTTAATTATAATAAAAATACCTATCTTAATAACCTATTTCAACACTTTATTCATATATATTATATATATACTAAAGGTAAAAATTCCATTATTTTACATCATTTACACTATTTAAATATCACATTTAACAAATAATAATATCTCATTAACTATTATGATTTTTGTATTTTGATACTATCTACATAATTAAATTATTACAAATAACTTACGATTATTTATTCTTAAAGGGATAATAGTAGACCATATTCCACACATCTCATTTGTAAGACTCAATCTCAAAACACAGGGAATGAAAACATAAGAAAGGGGGTTTCTCAAATACTCAATAAAGGATAGAAAAACATTTCCTCAAAGATGATTTCTTAAGAATAAGTTAAAAAAATGATCCTAATTAAAATATTAGACATCATATGTGATAATTGTAATACATAAAAAATATTCTATGTACATGTCATAAGAACTTAAAGTAAAAATATATATAAACATGGAAATCACAAGAGCATAAGATCATAACGAATAACATATTTTAACTATTTAAAAAACATTATTATATGGAAATATTACTTTCATTAGCCACACCATAAATTTACATTCATATGAGTAACTAAAATGTACTCATTAATACCTATCTCATGAGATTTAAACTCTTATCCAATGCATATAAAGGTTATATATGACCACACATGTCATTAATATGTACTTACATGTTCCACATAGAGATAATTAATTTTTAAAATAATAACAAAACCATGTAAATAAAAAAACTTTCATAAATAATCCAAAATAAAACCATTGAACTTTCTAAATGAACCCAGGGAAATAACGATTGGTTTTATAAACCAACCAAATAGTGTACAATACCATCATGAATTAAATTGATTGATACCAAAAACATGATCACCAAAAATTACCACATAATAATAAAATTTGAAACATGAAACAAAAATCCATTTGTGATATATAATCTACATATTATAAACACCAAATCCTTAAAAGATGTATTTTTCTTTAAAAAATTTCATTTCTAATTATAAAAGTCCCAGTTTTGAGTTTCCATTTTAAAATCCTCTTTAAAATTTTATAACAAATAATTTCATAGATATTTTTTTGTATAAAAAATAATTTTCTACCTAAATAAATGAGATAACATCATTCAAAATGGATTTCTGTAGAAAAATAATGTTCTATAAGAAATTGAATAACTCAAATAAATGAGTTTGAGTTATAAAGATCCTTATGAACTTTTTTTTATAATTACAACCCATTAAAGGATAAGATTTCAAAAAAAACATTTTAGACCACTAATAAAAGAAATTCCATGATAAAAAAATTTTAATTGCCTAGATACACTGCTCAAAAGAAAACATAGTGTATAATAATAATTACAACTCAAGGGATTTAAAATTGATAGAAGACACCATTACCTTTGCCCTTGATTTCCATGAAAGTATTTTAACCTCATGAATAATAACTATAAATATCTTAATTACCTATTTCATAACTATATTCATATAAATTTCCATTTATTATACTCATTTGTAACATTTCTCATTCAGTATTTTAATTTTATAATATTTATCAACATCGAATGTGAATAATAATATTTATTCTTTCAACATAGTTTCATAAAAGTGGTTTCATCCATCATTATTTTTTAAAATTTTATCATTAAATAAAAATTAATTTACTTTAATATATATCTTATGGAGACCTATATTTTCATTAATTACATCACACAATATTTTTATTCAAGTTTTTTGAAGATAAAATTGGGGGGGAATAGTTTTACATTATTCTACAATATCAATGGGTTACCTTATAATAAGGATTAATTTTTTATATATATATATAAATAATCATATCCATGATATATATATCTTATATATATCAAATATAATTACAAAATATAATATTAAACTATCCATGAAGGTTGTAGTGATAAACATAATGCATCGATCTACAGATGAGGTAGTCTGTATGTATGAATGGATGATGATTTCATTTTTTGAATGGAGTACGAAATAAGTAACATGTATTATAATTCAAGGAACATACATATGATTGATGTATAATTCATATATACTTAATAAAAATTTTATAAAATCTAGTTTAGTTGGTAAATGAAAATGATACATGTTTCTTCAAGGAGGAGGTAGTCTTCACATATTTATGATTCACATTTTTTTCTAAAATTAAAATTGAGAGGTGGTAAATGATTTTAACATAAATAAAATAAATTAAAATAATAATAATTTTACTTTTGATATAATTTTATGATATTTTCATCAAATTTTTTGAATAATAAATGAACATATTGAAATAGTGATAGAAAAGGTGTGGTTAGATATTTTTACCTCACATCATATATTATCTCCTTTATAATGGGACTTAAGCCTCTAAGGGATGGTCTTTTACAAAAAACCAAAACTATTGAATTTGGGTAAAAAAGTTTAGGAGCGTCTTTTATAGATTTTGGGAAAGACTATGTTATATTTGGTGTGAAGGAAATGAAGTATAGGAGATCCCATTTATCAGAGAAAATGAATGACATTTTTGTAAATACCAAAAATAGTTTAATAATGAAAATTAAATCACATGTACTATAGATATAAAAATGGTAAATTATGGATATGGGAATATATAAGATTGATAAAGTCCTCGACCACCCATTACCACACATATTTTGAACATTTTTTTGGTCTTCCTCTCTTAATAAACCCTTTCTATTTCGTTTGAATTTTTTCAAGGTAAATAGTTTTTATTAAATTAATTTATCCTTTATTATATAAAAAAACGGTCCTTATTATAGAATTTGTACCAAAGGAATATAAATTTTAATCAATTTTACTATAAGAATTTTCTCAAAAGTTTTAAAATTTTATTTTAAATTATTATATTTATAATTTATTAAAAAAATTATTAAAAAATAAATTCTCAATTTAAAATTGTAAAACATGGTTTTATAAGTTAAAATCGATATTTTTTAAAATTATAAAGTCATTTATAAAATTAATATTTTTTATTTGATATTTTTTTCATGAATTTATAATTAATACTTATATTTTAAAAATGGTATAAATTATATGTTATTTGTAAAAAATATATTTTCCAATATTTCCCAAAAAATGAATACTTTTAAAAAAATATAAGAATATATTCATCTAAAAATAATGTTATGACAAGTTAAAAAATTATTTATATTTTTTTAATTAACATTCTAAAATTTAAAATTTTAATCTTTAAAATCAAATCATAATATATTTTTAAAATAAGTTTTTTAAAGGAATTTTTTTTAAATACCTATTATTTAAAAATTAATTATACTCATAAATATATGAAACAATGAAAATATAAATTTTAAAAATAAATTTTAAATATAATTTTTTATTATCTTCTTAGTTTCATCTATTTAAATAGTATTAAAATGGACCTTTATTTCATAATTTGGAGATAATTGTTTGTACCCTCTTATTCAAAGTCTAAAACACATTAGTCAATATTTTTTGGTTTTGGTGTTTCATGTGGATCCTGATATCAGATGCAGTATAAATTTAAAGGGTCGAAAATGGTAGATCATTACATTTCATGCCTTTAAATAAATTGAAACCTAAATAATTTTATTATCACATACCAATGGATATTAGGTAAGGATATCCATTATATAAACACATCTATCGATATATATATTCAAAAAAGGTTTCTACAAAAAAATATTTTAGTTATGATTATGAAAACCATCACTCCAATCATTTTTGGAATATAATTATATTTTCAACCATTTATTCAAAATAATATTTCATATATGGTCATGATTCATATGAGTTTCTAGATTCATACCTTTTTACAATGAATATAACTTAGTACTACAATTCCCTGGAGGCTCGTCCTTGCATTAGATCACATACATAAGTATATAAATTGAATCACGTGGTTTTTAAATTCTACTAATTATTAATCCTAAGAACACATGATAAGTCCTAGTTAGAATTCATTTAAGAAAAAAAGTTCTATGCAGTTTAAGATTATGGAAAAATATTTCTGAAATGTTATTCAAGAATATATTTCCAAAAAATGGTCACAAATTATCCTAAAGGAGTATTTGAAAACACATTTGGTTACAGAAATATTTAAAACATCCCTGAAATTATTAAATAATGTATATAAATTTTGTTCAGAGATCACTATCCTATAAAGCTTTATAGATGGTGGTAATACATTTTCTAATTTTTAGCAATGTTAAATATCAATAAAGTCCCTTATATTAATTCCAAAATTGATTAATATGAGAATGTTTTTCTTAAATAATCTATAAAATCATTGAATTTCCTACCATAAAAATTTAGAATAGGTGGAGAGTTTCCTATGTTCTAAATTAACATGAAAGTAATGTGAATTCTATAAAAGGAGGTAGGTTTTATCTAACATGATTTTTCAATAATGATTTCAATTAAATAATCCATGAGGTAAAAGAGAGTTAGACTTGATTTTATTCCATCAATATTGATAATATATCTTTAATATATTTAAATACCAAAATAAATAATTGCTATAAACTACCTAAACTTATTTAAAATGTAATTGAAAACTACTACTTCATAAGATAAAACCAAAATAATTAGTCATGAGGTGGCGCGATAGTTTCTTCTGCTCCTGCCTCACCTGCACTTCGGTTTATCGCCGGGATCAACTCTTCTCTAGATGTTCCTTCTCAGTGGGCACTAAGGGAGGCACCTCCTGGTGGTTTTAAGGGGAAATACTACAAAGATTCCCTCTATGGCGTGGTGCCTTCATGAGATTCAGTTAGCGGCGAGACAAAGTATGCTGAGATGGGTTGGTCCTATTTTTCAAAGATTACGGTGGGTTCAATGGCGGATAGAAAGGAAGAGGGTTTCCCCATAGTGGAGCATTCCGAGCAGTAGGTGCACAATGCATCAACTTTCCATCATCTAGCTTTGGTGGCACGGTTCGGTCGTAACAACCCTCCACTCACATTGTTCAATGATTTGGTGGATTCTTGTGGTCTTCTTTGTCAGACAGTGATTTATGAACTTTCCCAATCTACTTTTTGCTTCATCTGGCCTCGAAGGAGGTCTTTGCGAGGGCTTGGGATAGATAAACCTAAAGGAGTGGATCATCACATTTTTCTTTATTTCTTTAGTATTGGGAGTTTATTTTGGAAGAGTGTCTTCTTTGGCGGCAGTGTGGGTTGGCCTGCTCGGCCATCCTCTCCCCTCTCCTAATCCAGGGATCCTGAAGGTGGTGGGTGAATTCCTGTGATCATTCCTTTGTTCGGGTTATGATATGACTTGTATTCATTCTACATATTGTCCTCATTTTTTTATGGATATGGATATTTTAACGAAGATACCTTCAACGATCTTGTAGCAGTCAAGAGATGGGCTATATTGGTGTCAAAGGCTCCTTTATTGAGGCTTCCCACATTTTGTGTGGTTTTTGGGATCCATGGCCACTCGAAGGGTGTCGGTAGATGGAAGAGGTATTTGGATAGATCCTCGAGTTCGGGAATTCATATTGACATTCCCTTTGTCCCTTCATGAGACTTAGAGGCTCCGGCAAAAGAAGTGACCGTTGGGGTGGGCAGTGCTTTTTCAAATTTTGGTGGTGGATCCCACGTGCCTACGAATAGCGAGATTAGAAAACTTTCTTAGAGTGGACCCTCTTCGTATGATAGTGTGATCTCATTATCACCTCTTGTTTTCCCTAACGAGGATTTCTCAGTGGCCGAGGTTCCCTTGGTCATATAAGGAGTATCTTGGGACTAGGGGCAGTCTCCCTCCAATGAACCTCTAGATCATTATCATTACCATTGTTGGAGATCCGTATTTCATTGGAGTTATCTCCAGAGTTCTTTAAGTGATCCTTTCTTCCCATCATGTCATCTTCTCCTTTAAAACCTTCTTAGCAAGAGTCATCCCCAGATGGTGTGGTGAAGTTGTTTTTTTCCTCATGGGCCTCTCTTCAACACCGCATAGTGGATTCTCTTATTCAAGAGGATGCAGTGATATCCCTACTGCCTATGTCTCAGCTCTCGCTACTGTAGAGCCCAGGAAGTCCGCACATGAGGAAGACTCATGGAACATTACAAGGAATGATATCACATGAAGTATCTATCCCTATCACTGAGTCGAAATAAAATGAGGAGAGTATGATAATTTCATTCTCTTAACCTGGAACAACTATCCCGAAAGACAAAAGAGGTCTTTATTAATGATGTCTATGATATTTGGAAATTCTCATTGGTTGGGGGCACAATAAAAGTGTGATTTCATGGTGGTTGGGTCTCAGAAACATTTCTCATCTTTTGTGGTCATTATCATGGTCCAATAAAATCTTAAGAAGATACACTATTTCGTGAAGAATATGGGATTTCAATTGTTTCTCCATGTATCTTTGGTTAACTCCAATATTTGGATTTGCTGGAAGACGATTTTCTAGCTAGAGGTCGTTAGTCTTTCTTCTCAACTTTTTAAATCAAAGATATCCTATGTTGGGGGAGAGATGTTGTTCTACTTTGTGTATTCAATCAATGATGCATATAGAAGGATGGATATTTGGAATTTCATGGGGTAATTCCATCCTAGAAATAGTCCTTGGTTTGGGGTGGATACTTCAACACAATTGTCGTCATAGAGGAGAAATGGGGTGGTTCAGTCATTTATGTTGATACCATGAAATAATTCTATGATTTGATCAATGGAGTTGGGCTTATGGACTTGGGGTTCAAGGGAAAGTTGTTCATGTGGTGTAATAATCATAGGGGGTTGCACCGCATATGGATCATGCATGAAATATGCTTTACAAACATTCAAGGTATTGATTCTTTTTCTTGGTCGACAATCACTCATTTAACTCGCTCGTTGTCGGATCATGATCCACAACTGGTAGAGGTTAGATGTGATAGTGTTGGGAGGAAAAAATTTCATTATTCTAGTACCTGGAATCAGGTTTAAGGCTTCATGCACTTGGTAAAAACTTATTGGGTGTAAGAGGAGAATGAGGGTGCATGGCGTGGCCCTGCAAATAGTTTGAAGCGTCTTAACAGGGATATACTAATATGGTTAGATAATAGGATGAATGAATTTTCATGTGTGAATTGTATTAAAGAGGAAATTGAAAATTTGGACGAGGAGTTGTGGAAAAATTGGGATGATAATGGATTTACAATCTTATGTGGAAAGTGCAGGTTTCTTGTAGAGAAGCTTTTGGATGTTGAGAGTGATTACAAGAAGCGGTCCCAGGTGAGATGGTTAATGCAAGGGGATAGAAAAAGTGATTTTTTCATGCATGTTTAAGGGAAAGGAGTAACTTGAGGCTCAATATTAATCTGGGTAATGGAGTCTTTTCATCATAGGTGGATGTAGTGGGGTAGTTGGAACTCGGCCATTTTGAAGACCTTTTTTCAGGAGGGTTCCCTCTAAGATATGAGGGTGGGGAGGGTGATTCAGTAGAGTTGGGATTATGGAGGTGAATACCCCATTTGGTGGAGGGTCCTGAAAATTATTCTTTGGGGGCTAATCCTAGTGAAGAGGAAATCAAGAGGATAGATTTTATGATATCCCTTGATAGTGCTCCAGATCTGAATGGTTTTTTGGGTGCTTTTTATGTGTCTGAATGGGGTATACTTTTTCCTTAGGTGGTGATGGAGATTCAAGACTTTTTTATGTGGTTCTCTCTATTAGGTTGTTGTTGTGTCAAGGGTGGTGTTGATTCCATAGTTCAAATACCCACTAGTATCAATCATTACAAACCCATTTTCTTATGTAACATGCCTTATAAAATACGACCATGCTTGATTGCAAGTATGTTGAACCAGATCATTCCATGGTTGGTGTCTAGTGAGCAACATGGGTTTTTTAAAGGCTGTAGCATTCAAGGGGTGGTGGTGATTTCTAGTGAGCTGTAATATGATCTTAATAGGAGAGCAGTTGGTTCAAATATCATTTTCAAGTTGATATGATCAAGGATTATGAAAATTTGGAATGGTGTCTTCTAATTCATGTGATGAGACACTTTGGGTTTCACGAATGGTTTTGTGGAATTTTCTTTTTGTTATATTATTCTTCATTTCTTACAATCTCTCTCAAAGAAAAATATTTTGGCCTTTTTAAACCAGTTCGTGGAGTAAAGAAGGATTATCCCCTTTCTCCAAGACTCTTTATCTTGGAACAGGAATCCTTGTCAAGTAATCTACATAATGGAATAGAGAGTAGAAGGTTGTTTCCATATCTCAATAGGAATGGCCGGGAAGGATGTCACATATGATTGTCGCTGATGATATTCTGATCTACACTAATGGGAGGTGATGATCATTGAGGGCCTCATGGATATTTTTGTCGTGTATGGCCAATTGAGTGGTTAATGAATTAATTCCAGGAAGATCCATGTTTTATCTCTAATAAGTGCCCAGGTAATCAATGTATGACTATTCAAGACATATTAGATTTCCCAAAAAAATCAGTACTTTATCATGGTGTCCCACTTTCATGTGGTCACATAAAAAATTAATTTTTTAATGATTCCATAAATTGGGTGTTGGGGTGTCTTTTTAAATGGAATAACATGTTGTAATCATTCAGAGGGAGGGTGACCTTGATTAACAGTGTGTTTCCTACCATCCCTATACATGTATTCTTGGTCCTTAAACCTCATAAAGAAACCATTGAACGGATGGAGAGAGTTCTTAATGTATTTCTTGGGGATTCCAATCACACAAGTCATTGACATTGGGATGCTTGGTCAATTCTGGATAAACCGGTTGAGGAGGGTGGAGTTGGGTTACCTTATATTAAAGATACCATACAGGGCATGCAAGTGAGGTTTGTGTGGGATATTATTACTGGGGATTCTCTTTGGGACTCCATCTTCATTTCCTGATATGGGGAGCATTGGGTGGATGTGGGTTCCCGCAGGCCTATATTGATTGGCCTTTCAAGGCATATGTTCTCCTATATGGATGATCATCGTGGATCGAGTTAGTGGGTAATTGGGAAAGGTGACATTAGTTTCTTGAAAGACAAGTATACAGGTCAATGTCTATTATATAAAGGGTTTCTAACTCTGTATATTACATTTACGGAAGCAAGTGAGCATCCAATTCTGCTTCAGGTTGTTCTAAACCAGGATAAGCATAAGCTTTGTGAGGATATTATCATGAACTCAAGGGTGGATAGGTACTTCTTCACAGGGTCGATTTCGGGTAAGTTCATTGTCTGGGATTATAGGAATTTGTCATAGGTCGGTCTATTGCTAATGAGTGGGATTCAAAGAGATAGTGTAAGGAAATATCCATAAAAATGAACCTTCTGGTTTGGTGCATAAAAATCAGAGCTTTGCTAAGGGAGGATAGAATCCAAGGGAAGGGTATTCATTTGGATTCACATTGATTTTTTTATATGAATCCTCAGGGCGAGTCTATTCTATATCTGTTTTTCTAGAGCGAGTGGGCAGTGTTCCTTTGGTCGCACTTCCCTCTTCTCCTATGTTTCTTTCACAATCATATCTCCTTCTATGATTTTCTGGTGGATTGGTTTCAAAGATTGTATGGAAGAGATATGGAATGAAATGTGAGGTGTGTTATTCTCTCCTCCATTTGCTGGGTTATTTGGGAGGCGTGGAACCTTTCTTAGATGGGTGACCAAATATCTCTCTATTTTTATTGGATTCAGTTAAAAGTAATCATCATTGAACTGGGACATTTGTTGAAAGGGGAGACAACTTCTGGGTCATTGTGGTTTGTTTTTACTACTCATGTCTCGCAGTCAGGTAGGCCGATGAATCAGATGGTTTCCGCCACTACGAGGATTTAAACATAATGTCGACGACTCTCTGATCAATGGGATCATGAGATGCGATGGGGTTTTTTGTGATTCATGTCGCTCGGTGTTGTTATCTTTTAATGAATTTTTGGTCCTTGAAACTCTTTGTATGAGGATGCAAGGGTGCTTCACACAGGAATCACAGTTTGTCAGAGGGATGATTTTCTTGTGGATGAGGTGGAATCGAATTCTGAAGTCCTGGTTAGATTAGTGTGTGGTGTTTATGAACTGGCCCGGGACCTAGTGTATGAGATCCATAGATGTGCTCTAGAAACTGATCTTGGGTGGACTATTAAGCATTGTTTGAGGGAGGCTACCTTTTCGGCTGATACGCTTTCATGGGTTGGAATTTAGGAGGATGATCTTGTTCTTTAAAATAAATTAAGATCCCTTCCCTTGGAGTGTATTTCTTTTGTCTTGGGGGATTCCCTTGGTTTACATCACTTCTTCCCACCTTTAAGGCTATTGTAAGGGTTGTTCTTTGTGACCACCGTTTTCTCCAATAATAAAAAAAATAAATTTTCCTACTAATCATGAGTGATCAATAATATATATAGACAATTAGTGAAATATATATATAAATTCAGAATATCCCATCATATGAATGTCTACGGTACCCAATTTTATAATAGGATACTTTATTTCAACTTGTATCACTCTTCATTCAATCTATGTTTCATTAGGTTTGGTTCTCTCTTATTCCATAAAATATTCCATCACATTATAAATCCCTCATAATGGCATTAAAAAATATTGTGGAAAACCAAATCAAATCTCCTAATATAATTAAATTAGGTGTGTAGTTAGACATCCTTCCCATGAACTGGGTGATGATTGAGTTAATTCCTAACACATGCATTTGAGGATTATTACCCTAAAATATATTGGTAATATAACCAGTATTCACTTGTAGTATATCAATAGGGATGTATTTCATGTAAACCATCTACCTATTAAATTAAAAAAATAGGATATTATTCTATAATTTTATTCAAGTATATGATTTACAATACGGTTTTATAACCCTAATTCTCAAAATAATATTTTGTAATTTACAAAAAAAAATCAATACCATTTCTCTGATTCCAACTATATTTTCCCAAAAGAAACATTCCATTATTCTAAATATTTTACATTTTTTAAAAATTACATTCCATAAATAATAACATCCCATGAAACAGTAGTTCAATTTCATTGGATACTATCCATATAATAATTTTATTTTATGAAAATCTTGATCATTTATCCTTAAAAGAACCATAGTAGACCCCCTACTAAAAATATTATTAGTATGATATATTCTAAAATGCTATTGAATAAAAAATAAGGAAATAGTGAATTTAAATGATCAGTATGGATTAAAGAAATATTTTATCATGGATTAATTCATTAGATTAAGTGAAAACATGATCATAAGGAAAATACCATACCCTCATGATTGATAATCATAAGACATGAGTGAGATTCACTATACACAAGAGAATGGATCATGAGAGCATACAATCATAATGAATTACATCTTTTACATATTAAAAAACATTACAATAGGAATGTATTATATTCAAAATATATACCATTATTCACCATGATTATGGGAATCTAAAATGTACTTAAGGATACATATATTTTGAGATATAAACTCTTGAACAATGCATTAGAGGGTGATATCGGTCCCCACTCATCATGAATCCATACTTATTTGTGACTCTTAGAAACCATTCACTATTTATATCATTTAGAACCCATCAATATAAAATTAATTTAATAAAAAATCTAAATGAAAATCTTTCACCTTTCATAAAGAACCCATCGAATGAAAAAATGGGTGTAATTGAAAATTTGAATTGTATAAAATAACATCATTAATTTAATATAATGATACAGAAAATTTTATCATAAAAAATAAAAACATAATAATAGAAAAATATAGGATGAAACATGAAACATAACTCAATTAGAGATATACCATTTAAAGATAATGAAAATAAAATCATAAAAAGAGTTTTTTATTGAATATATTTTATATTAATAAGTATAAAAGTCATATTTTCTGGTCACTTCCCAAAATGTATATAATTTTCAAAAAATGAGAAAAATACATTTTATCCAAATTTATTTTCATAAAAAATAAATTTTCTCCAAAATAAAACATGAAAAATCATTTAAAATTGAATTTCATGGAAAATTACGTTTAATAGGAAATTATATAACTCAAAGAGGAGTTTGAGTAACTATATCCCAAATGAAGTTATAAATTTTTTAATCTAATTGATATGAAGGATATGATTTCAAATGAAACATTATGTACCCTGAATAATTAGATTATCAGAGTAAAAAAATAAAATGGGTTGTATATACACAATTACAACAAAATCATGATGTATGATATGAAGTGTGTCTAAAGGGACTAAACATTAAGAAAACCTATCCCTAAATTTACCATTGATTTCCAAGGAAGTACTTTATCCTTCTATATAAAAAATATAATCATATTAATTACCTATTTTAGAAGCTTATTCATATATATTTCCACTTATACACTTCATTGATAAAAATTTTCCTCACGTATTTGAATTTTATAAGATATTTTCAACAAAAGGTGTTAATAATCATGAACTTGTTCAACTAGGTTTATAAAAGTGATGTCAATGTTCCTTCTTATTCCATATAAAATCATTAAACCCCATAAAATATTCTATAATTAATATTTTATAAATACCTATAGTTTATAATTCCATAACACGGGAGTGTTTTCTCATGTATCTTAAAGAATAAATATGTGATGAACTAATTTTGTGTTAGTCACTAATATATATTAATTACATAATTAGGATAATTAATTTTTCTATTGTAATTTATTAGCCATATTACAGAAATATATTTCTTATAAATATTATATATAATCATCAAATATATATTATAACTAGTTATAAAGGTAGTAGTGAAAACATAATGCGTCGTTCTATGGAAGAGGCAGTCTGTATGTACACAATGATAATGGTTTAATTTTTTAATGGGAAAAAATAAACTATATTTTTAAAATATTATGAACATAGATATGATATATAGATCATATATACTTAGATAATTTATTTTTTGACAATCCATACTAGGTTTTAATAGAAAAAGACATATTTCCTCGTGGAGGTTGTAGTCTGCATGTACGCATGATTCAAATTATCATTTATGAGAGGTTTGGTTAGTTTTTTGGCTAAACATTGTGGGTAGTGTTTTGAAGTGATATTAAGAGATGAGTTTCCATTTTATAAGTGAAAAAGGATGGAATTCATGTCAATACCCAAAACATTTCAATAATGAGAAGTGATTATTAAAGAACATAGCTACAAAATTGGGAAATATTGGATTTTGTAATGAATAAGTTAAATAAAGTCCTAAAATTACATTTACACAAATTTTTTAAAACATCTTTGGTCTTTTCATATTGTTTAAACCCTTTTTACCCCTTTTAATATTTACTGAGGTTACTAGATTTTACCAATGTAATTTATCCTTTGTTATTTAAAATATAATGTTCATTTTTAACTAATTTGGATCAATGTTTTCCAAATTTTTCAACCATTTTACTCTATTAATTTTATAAAAGTTTTATAAATGAATTTTAAAATAATTAATGTGTAATTTGTTAAAAATATTGTAAAATTTAACACATATTTTAAAATGTAATATTTGGGTTTGAAAAGTTAAACCAACATTTTTACTAATTATAATTTCACCATTAAAATAAATATTTGGTATTATAAAATGGATTCATTTATTTCCAATTCATTTTTATAAACTAATAATGTCAATAAAATCATTTTATTTGTGAAGATTGTAATTTTTATTGTTCGCCTAAAAATAAATATTTTTAGAACAAAAAATTAGAAGAAGATAATATTTTCATAATAAGTTCAAAAATGAATTTAGTTATTTTAAACTAATATTATATAATTTATTTATTTTTCATTAACATAAAATTATAAATATTATGAGAATATTTTTTTATAGAAAATAATTTATTTTTATGTTAATTTTTCCTATAAAATTAGTGATAATCATAAATTTATCAATCATGAAATTATAAATTTTAGAAAAAATATTTTGATCATAAAATTAATATTATTAATTACATATATAAAATTATTAAAATAGTATAAAATATAACATTTATTTAATATATTTTTTAAAACTGTTTATACCCACTTATTCAATGATAACTATATATTGGTTAATATTTGTTTGGTATCAATGTTTCATGTGAAGAAACATATAGAACATATTATTAATTTAAATGGTCTAGAATATTGGGTTTTTATATATTAAATTTTCAAATCATTAATTATAATCATTCACTATACTTTCATAAACTTATTAATGTTCATTTTCATTATCAATTGTCAGTAATTTTCATTATTTTAAGCATGGTCTCAAAACGATTGTGTATAACCAGGTTTATTAAATAAAACCTCATTTTAATTATTATTAAATGTAATAAAATAGAATTTCCTTAATTATTTATAAATTTCCATAATCAGTCTATCAGAGTTTTAGATATAATTCGTGAAGATGAAAACAATGATGAGGTTGTTTTGGGTAATCTACTAACATTGAAAAATTATTTCATAATGATCATTAATTTTTGTGTGATCATTTTGTAACAATACCCCTGAAATAAATTAATACTTCATATCATATATTTCTATCCAATATATTTTTGACAATTATCAATGTAAGTTTATGTTGAAAAAAGAAACACATCATCCAAATATGTAATAGTCTGCATGTATGCATTGACAACAATTCCATTTTTCAATTAACTGACTGAAAAGAAGGAAGATAAATATTTTTTATTTTAAAATCATAATTATTTCATATATATAATATTTATTTATTAAATAAATTATTAGAACCGTTCATGTAAGGTGCAGATGTAAAATGTAACATGTCATCCATTGAGGCACCAATCCACATGTAAGAACTAGGGGTGTTTTAATTTTGTGGAATGGTTGTGAGAAAGGTAGAAAATTATTTTTACACTTAAAAAATATCATTAGTCATATGATACTTATGTTATTATTTTATCATATATTGAATAAGTTATTATTAATTATGACAAGAAATAATGGAATGAAAATGAAAAATAAGTGATTAAGTGTTTTTACCTTTCCTCTTGAAAAAAATAATTCAGTCTTCCTAGATTGGTCTTTTGGTGATAAAAACACATCTATAACTTATAAAAGAGAGTTGGGAATTATTTTGGTTAGTATTTAGTAATTACAAGTGTATGTATATATGAGAATAATTAGAGTGGTGGTGGGATCTTTTTATAAGTTATAGGGTAGAACTTTAGTAAATACCAAAATATTTTTTAAATGCCTGTCACTTTTAATGTCATGTAGATACATGTGAAAAATAATGAAGGGGGAATCCTTTAGTTGATCCACCCTAAATACACATAAATAATTTATATGGTTTGATATTTTTCAATCGATTTCCCCTTGATTTTCCTTTTTACCTGAATTTCAATTTATCACGGTAACATATTTTATTTACCTTGGTATTTAATTTTTATGCCAAAATTTAAAATTAACCTTATTAAATAAATTTTATATGGTTATTTTTAATGTCAATAATATTTTATTATATTCCATTTTTATGTGTGGTAAAAATTATTTTTAGTAAAATTCTAGTTAATGTAACAAAAATAGTTTCTTAGAAACAAATATCCCCTTAAGTGATTAAATGAATTTAAATAATAGTAATTTAGATTTATAATTCTAATGATATTTATTGGTATATGGATAAATAAACCCAAAACCATAAAAATTTATGAGTTATAATTTTCAGTGGAAATTTAAATTTTTGGAAATCTACTTGATAGTTCGTTTTCTAAACTCAGATTTAGATTAAAATTTGGAGAGATTGAGTGTCCTGGTTGCATTTTTATGATAAGAGTGGAGACCAAAGATATTAATCAAGTTTTACGGTGAATAAATAATACATTGGGTACATTTTGGCAGTTGTTAGTGGATTTTTAAAATGTTACATGGTTTTGGGTTCATGGTTTAGTGGATACCATATTGTACCCTGAGCGTGCGGAAATTTTTATTTCAAATTGTATAGTGCACGACTAGTTAGAATCGTTGGAAATAGGTTGAGTGTTATACATCTAGGATTAATAGGAAAATAGTCATGGTGGCTTAGATCTAGGGTATGTAACATAATTTAAACAAACATGTCAGGGGAAGTAGATGAGTTGAAAAGGTGGTCCACAAGGTTGGCACATAAATTGGTAAACCCTAAATATTAATCATGCGAGATGGTTATCCTCAGATAGTAAAGAATGTGTGGTTAGAAAAAAATCCAATAATGTATTTCATTAAATGTTACAAAAGAACATTTTTCCCTTGTAATATTTTAATCCTCATTTCCCACTTCCATCCTTTATCTCTCATGTATCAACAAAGGGTTTCTCCCCCTCTTTCCCTTTCATTCAACCATTGATATTAAGTGATATAGTATAATTTTCTATTGATTCATGGTTTGTAATATCTCTTATTGGTCTATTATAGTACATTAATCTTATTTCTAATCATTTTAGTTTCATTGGATAAGTATTTTTGTGGTGATTCCACTAGTTCATGTGGGGATCTTCCTGTTATAATGGATCTTTCATATATCCTATTTATAGGAGGACCTATGAAGTTATTTGAAGGCCATTACACAATGTCTCAGCCAAGGGGTGTCACAATTGGGTTTTTCTCATCGATTTTAGACCTAACATTATTATTTTGGTCCGTTTATCATGTATAATAGAGTGTTATTTTTGTTTCAAAGACTGTTGGGTGCATCAAGGGTGGAAGACTTTTCGATGTCAGTGGTTTGAACACGACAGGATGAAAATTGTAATATTTTAGGCTTTATACCAATATATGTTATATTTAAATAAATTATAATGTTCAATTATTAAATTAAATTATTAATTATAAATGGTTTATAATTAATTATTGGTTGGTTTTTCAAGATTTATTAGCTCTCAGGTATGATAGGTGTCTAGATAGACTTTGAAATTCTTGGGTGAGAGTTATTAGGTTCTACTGAAAAATGTAATAACTAAATGGTCAAGGTGGTTGATATATTCTATATTTTCCTTCATAATATGAACTTTATTTATGTAATGTGATATGTGGTCTCTAGACTATGGTGGATTGACTTTAAAATTAAAATTTATTCTCTTATTTTAAATAAAATTCCTTAATAAACTGAATAGAGTTCCAATGGACATGATTGGCCTATTCCAGTATCTTGGTTTCCATAGCTACTGACAGATGAAGTCTTAGTTATGATTGCATTACTTGAGACAAATGAACCCTGAGGGGTGTTTTTTAAATTAAATCAGCTTAATGATTGTATTAGTCCACTAAGGGGTTCCCTTAGTGACCTCCAGTTATAGGTAATTAATAAATTGGGTTGGATGGGCTTAGGACTGGCCATGTGAGAACCTTGAGATGCCTTAGAGCTTATGGGCTTATTGAGATAATGTAGGGTGAGAATTCCACACCCACTAAGATTTATTTTTCCTTTGTGGGTATACCATTTGTAAATATTTTATATGTTGGGCGAGAGAAATAACCTAATATTGATTTAATTATTATATTGGTGTATTTCTAGAGGTTGACCCAAGATAAGGTGTGTATAGGACTTTGGAAATGATGACTGAAGGTTTCACCTTAGAACCAAAATGTACTATTGATCCCATTACGTCATAGATCCCAATGATACCTATGATTTATCCGATAAGACTGATATTCACATAAAAGATTACACAATAATTCTAGGAATTTTATATTGTGTTTGAGAAATTATATTTCATAGGATACCAGGGAATTTAATATTAAGACTCATGCACATAAATGTTAATATAATATATGACTAGGAATCTGTCAGCATGACTAAGATACCATATTTTCTCGGACTCCTGGAATAGGTTTTAAATTCAAACTTTCATATATTCCATATTTTCAATGATGCCTATATATTTATGGGATTCTTAATACTTGATTTGCTTAGATTTCATGGAATCAACTATTGATCATATAAGTCACACAATGTATTCCACATGATGACTAAGAAACAACCATAGATCCAATCATTGACATATTTATCAGGATTTTTAGATATCCAGTTATCACAATTTGTCACTAGATTTCATGTGATGTGATACAAATAATATGTATTTCCACATGTTATTCTTAAGAATAGTTTTATTACATGATCAAACACACCTCAATACTATCCAATATATGTTATTTTGAATATCGAGTGTTAAACATTACCCAAGGATCATGAAGGAATATATATATATATATGTGTGTGTGTGTGAGTGTGTGTGTTTTATTACTATGGTTATTTGTATATTAATTTAATATACACTTATAAAATTAATTTACCGATTATGTGTCGGACCATGTGGGTGTTGAGCTACTAAGTTGTATTCATAATATTATCTTCCTTCCATAGAACAAGGGTACCCAAGAATACTTCATTGATTATAAGTTTAGTTTGGGAATATTCCCAATATATCTTTGTTGATAAAGATAGTATTGATTGAATAGATATTAGGAATGAGTTACGGATCAGGGATGTAGTTGAATATCCTTTCATTTATTCTATATTTTATTATCATATGTGATTATCTCATTGGGAGATCATCATTGGTTTGACTATTTTCCCACAATATATCATTTAATATTGATTGATGTGTTTATTAAATTTTACATCATTTTATTTATAATTATTGAAAACTCATGGATTATTTTAATATGTTATTGTGTACATTGATATAGGGTTTCAATCTCCTCACTGTACTTCCCTAGACACCTTCTACAAATTGTTTTTCCTTATCATATTGAAAGACAAGCCTATGGTCCAATGACTCTTCAGTCTGGACATTGATGGGTGGACTTATACAAGTGATGTTAGAAAGTGCTATCAGATATTTTATTTGAATGATATTATAGATATTATTATAGTTTTTTTCTTTCTATTTGAAGATGGTAGACTATAGACATTGTAAAATGTTCGGTCATTCGATAGACCATAGACTGGTGCATCATGATCACATTTTCCAATGATATGACTAGGTTACCATAGATATAGGAATTCAATTATTGTTTAACAATTTTATTGTTGTATGATTGAAACTTATAGAGACGAACATGGGTTTTTAGCTATATGCTTTATGAGTTATTGAATCATATGATCTTATCCCATTTGTATGAGGCTAGTTACATGATTTTTTCTCCTATCCTGATGATAAGAGGAGGTGTATTTTCATTATATTGGCATATAGGTTTCAAGTGAATTAAGTGGTAATGATTAATATTGATATAACTAAATATAAATTCATTAGTTATTAAAAGTTTTAGTACCAAATTATTTGGGGTTTTCCTGTATTAGATTAAATATAATTCCACTAAAAGAGACAAGTATATATTTTTTATTCTAAAAATGGGTCTTATATATCTATGATATGATGCTTTTGGATGGTAACTATGATGTAACTCAGGTAATGGATATAAATTGAACTTATTAGGAATATAGAATAATATTATTCCATTCTTATAGGCATGGAGGTTTTGTTTGATACTTTTTCTAAATAGAACTTAGGTTTGGTTACAAAATGTGTTAGTAATAACCTCTATTATGTTTTCTGCATATATCTTGAATTTTGGCTTCTAATTAATTGAACCATATAAAAATGGATAATAAATAGATATAAAGGTTGGGAAATTTTTTTATGTACATATATATTGAAATAATTAAATTACAGTCTTTTAGGGGTGATACCCCTATACAGAGGTCTGATAAGGACAATCATAATATTATATATTCTCAAGGTGGTTGTCGCATATAAAGATATCAGGTAAGAATAAGTTCCCCTATACAAAGTTAGTTATCATATTTTGAAGTTGTGTATACATTTTTATGAGATTACAAATTCTCTCGGGGGAAATAGATATCTGTATTTTCATACGGAATAAGTGCATGTGAGTTGATGATGAGTTGTCATGTGATGCTTGAGAGTTATATGAAACCCTATAGAGGGTAGTTTGGAAAGTGAGTTTCAATTATATGTCTAATATATAAATAGAGAGGTTATTCTAATATGTTATGACCTATATGAGAAATAATATATTGAAAAAATAGGAGAGACTAGGGTTTCATATTCATTTGAGGATATCAGTGATCCCGGTGATTGGGATAATATGTGACATATGAGGGAAACCCGTGAGAGGGTTAAACCTAGTATTTTCATTTCTTATATGTCAAAAATATGGGTAAATTCATTAGGTTTTTATATTGATTCATGTGAGGATCTATTTCATATTAAATATATGCATGGTAACTCTTTAAATGTTGTAAATATTAATGTAATCGATTGATTCCTTGGTTTTTGGAAAGTGTATGAGATATATTACTTTTTTTATTGTATATACCTACATTATCTATGGATCATATTATAATATAATAAACTTGAGTTATTGTGGATTTGAATCAATGATTATCTTTTATAATAGGACTGGTAGAGTTCCCAAACATGTTAACAATAGATGTTTTTTTGAGAGTGCAATGAGAGAGTGTGTAGATGCCCATATTTGGAATGATTTTGGGTTGTGGGTGATTATGTAGTAAATTATATAACTATTTAAGTTCATTGATTTTGAAAATGAGTATCAAGGTTGATTCAAGAAGGATGAGATTGAAATTTTATGGTGCATGGTTCATGGTTTAGGTACATGATGTGTAATGGGAAGTGAATTATTCTCTATGATTTGTGTTATGTAATTGGGTGTTAAAGAAGTATACACACATTAATATTGGATTAGAACAATTTTTTACACACTAGATACTTGTGTAACTTTTGAATTTTGGATTAATTAGTATCTATATGACGGTCAAGGATATGTGATTTGATGAGATATTGTAGTCATTATTTCCTAAGAGTTATGAAAAAATGAGAAATGACCCTCTATGGTAGAGGAGACACCATGAACTAATCATGTGTGGTGTCATGATCGATCATAGAGTTGATATTTATTAGGTACAAATAGGATGGGTGAGAATGACTCAATAGTATAAACACATGTGTGATGATGAAACCTATTGAGGTTGTTCTTGAAGTTTTATGTAAGGAATAGAATATAGTGGGGTGTCTATCATAGGATATTGTACAGTGACCGTAATTATTGATAAATTTTAGTGGGTGTCATGGATGAAATTATTATGTGATGGGAATGAGTGTTGATTGAAATATTATGTTTTCACTCTGGTATGAGTAGGATGGTCAGGCCTATTCATTACAAATGTTAATAGATGGATTTTGAGATGTGGAGGAATGATTTCGTGCGTGTTAGGTTACTGATTCTTGAGATCTATCATTTGATGGTCAAGCTGGATTTTGGATTTTAGTTAGTAGGTTACTTAAATTTAATATTATTCCATGTTAAATATCAAATTTTGGATTTTGATGCATTATATTTATGAGTCCATGTTTTTTCTATGTTCTTGGGATTGTTTTTTTGTGGTATGGTCAGGATTCATATATAATGTAAGCTAGTGTTCAAGTGAGAGAATGGATTATTTTTTTGGTTGATTGTGGATCTATCCAAGTAATTACACTAATATTTAGGATTTTAACTTTTTTTGGGTAATTTAAATGATCTCATAATGCTTTTAGGAGTTTCTGTGTCATGGAATAGTAGTGAGAGAGAATATTGGTGGACTTCTAATAGCATTATTTAAAATGTCATTCCAATGGAGGTTTGACCAGTGTTTCATTTGAGATTGAATGTTGTAGTTTGTAAACTACATCAGGAACATCTTTATTGGTATGATATTTTTATTTTTGAGAATTGGCCAAGGATTTATGAGGGAAATACAGTGTATGCATGCCCTGTTCATGGGTGGTAGAGACTCATCTAATTCATTTTACAATTAGTACAATTAGATGTACCAGGTTCAGATCAATTTTTTGGTTTTTTATTTGGCCTTTTTAAAATAAAATAAAATTTTGTGGGATGTATATCCACTATAATTTTGTTTCCATTAGAATTACCAAGGTTGAGATTCACTATGGGTCATAATTTTCCCAAATGACTAGTGGCCTAATTAGGGGAGAACCATGAGTTATATCATAAATTTATAGATAAAACTATGGTGTATTTGGTTAAGAATTTGTAACAAATAACTATTTTATTGATTTCATAGTGGATATGATTAGTGTGTTGAGTTTTGATGGTGTGAGAACCATGGGTTTGAAGTCTCATAATAGAACCATGTTTGGAATTTATATATGGAACACAATGACTCGGTGATGAATTGATAATGTAGGTAGGTTGGCATATATGTTTATTTAAACGATAATACTTCTCAAGGATGATAAGTATTATGATTTATTGGTTTTAAATCCTCACTCATTTATATGTTGTTATTTTTGAAGAAAATTTAAATTTTGGGTAATCTGATGGGAAGTTCATTTTGAGAACTAATATTTGGATTTGAATTCACAGTGTTTGAGTGTGTAAGTACATGCGTATGGATATATTTTGAGGATTTAGTTGTTTTTATGGTCCCTAAAAACCCTTTCAGGTCGGCGTTTAAAATTTCCAGTGTTTTTAGAGTATTTTTATTTGTATGCATGGTTTGGTGTGCACGATTTTGGAGAAAATGAAAAACAGCCTGAGCATGAGGAACTTTGTAGTTAAAATTGTATGGCACATGGATAGTTGGCATAGTTAGCACATGATTCATGGTTAAACACAAAGGGTGTATTGGACCTAGTCATGGAACACGATTTTTGTATAGTTGAATACAAACTAAGAGATATGTCATAAATGAGTTTCATATGTGATGTTTATAGTTAGAACTAGGTATGGTATACCTTATTGTTAAATAGTTTGAGATAATTGTACAAGGCTCGTAATGAAAACATAGTTGGTGTAAATTTTGGCCACCCTTGTGACCAAACCATTCTTATCATTAAATATAGGAAATAATATTTTTAACCTTTGGAATTTCAATCCTCATCCCTATACTCTTTCCTCCCTCTATGAAGCACAGCTAACTGTCTTCTCCCCCTATTTCCCTACTGTCTCTCTTTTATTTAAAGTGTTATAATGTGTTTTTTTATTCATGTAATTTATTCTCCATTGTTAGCACCACTGATTATTTATTCCTAGATTAAATAATTTTGGTTTCTCTAGTATGGTATTTGGGTTATGATTCCACTTGAGAATGATGAAATCATCCAGTTATTATGTAAACTTGTTACATCCTAGTAGGAGGAGAAACCTGTTGGAGTGGCTCATTATCACATTAATTTATTTATGTTATGATAATTACAAAATATTCAATTTTATTAAAAAAAATGTTTTTATTTTTTTATTTAATAAATTATATTCAATAGTGTAATATTAATGTATAATTTAATTTATTTATTTATATCATTTTCACATGTAAAATTTTTGTAGAATTTTGTTTTCAAGTTTCTAGTATTATTAGTTCTCACTATTTTGTTCATAACCCTAACTAAAGGACTCTAAATTTAGTGATTCTTGATTCAATTGAGATATAATGAAATTGTATATATTTCATTAATCTACATAGATTGCTAATTAAGTCATCAGTATATTATAATTTTTATATGATGTATCATCATGTTTTATTAATGTTGTTTTATGATTAAATTTAATAATAATTTTTTGGGATGCCTTCAACTATAAAATTCATATTGAGATGATTTTTGTAGTTTTTTAAATATTAAGAAATTACATAAGTATATTTTAATGTTAATGAAGTATAAAAATAGTTTTTATATATTTACAATATTTAACACAACCTAGTGTTATGATGCTCCTATGAATTTTTTTAATATATTACAATATAAACTTTCAAAAGTATATTATTATAGGAAAATATTGTTAAAATTTATATTATATTTTTTAATTATTTCAATATATTAAAATTTCCATCTTTGTATTAATGTAATTTATTTAATGTTATATAATATTTTATTATAATGTTTCTCTTGTAATAAAAACATATATTTATGATATTTCAAATGGTATAATTCGTTTACTCGTTAAAAAAAATTATTTTTAAAAACGTTCAATATATATAAATTTTTATACTAAATACGTATTAAACCAAATAGTATTTATTCAGTAGTTACAAGAAAGTATTTCTTTAATCTCATTATTAATTGAATTTGATCTTCAATGGATTGATTACTCCAATGGAATTACAAAAAAATCCATGACATTTAGAAACTATAAATAAAGTTCTTGGGATATTGAACCTATACAATAAAAATTTTCCTCATTTTAGTCATCAAATATATCATAGAATTTGTATCAAATTGATCTATTTTTCAAGATCCTATCTTATATAATTTACAGTGTATAAATTTTTTTTTATATTTTTACTCTCACCATTTTCCCATTCTCTCCAAGTGTTTCTTAATATACTTTAATGGAATCAAGACTAATCTAGAATGTGATTGATTCTAATAAATCTTTATATTCCTCATATTTATTCTACATTTTGTTCTCACTACCATTAATGTGAGGGACATTGGGTTTATTTTCATTTCCATTAAAATAAATGTAATTATTCCATTTAGGTTTCTGGATTTTCTTTTAATGAGTCGGTGTATTTTTTTTTATTTACTATATAATAAAAAAATATAGGGAATATTTTTATATCTTGTATACTATTAAACTCATTAGAATAATATATTAAATCCTTAATAAAATAAGGTGGAATATGTTGGTGATCTTTTTGAGATATTAAATAACAACATTACAAAATATTTTGTATTATTTACTTCTTATAATTTAACTTATTTATTTCATTAAATAATGAATTTATTCAAATTTTTAATCCATCAAACATGCTTTAATAATTTCTTCTCAAATTTCTCAGTTTTTTATTCCTCCACTTATATTATTCTATTCAATTATTTCTTCACATTCAAACATTGATTATTTTATTATTATCATCAAATGGTGTTAGTTTATAAAATATTTTTTAAAGTATATTTTTTTCAATTATGTTGATTCTTTTAATTTTTAATGGGAAATTCACCATAACTCTTTCCATTTTAACCTATGATGACCAAAATTTGGCAGAAAATATGTTTTGAATTGATTAATTAATTTATTTTCAAATTGTTTCAATTTTTCATTTAAAACCCTTTAATTTTTTTTTCAAGAAAATATTTATTTTTAAAATAAATTTTAAAGAACCCAAGGTTTTCATAAAGAAATATCCTAAGGTTTTGAACTGTTTTTATGGTATTATTTAGTCTTATTAGAAATCAGGAATGTCTATGTTTCATAGATTTATTAGCTATCCAATTTATATGATTGTAATAAAGGGATACACTCTTTCAATTAATAAAGACGAGAAATGGACCATGAATTATATTTCTTCTTTTGAACGTGATAGTAAAAAATGAATGAATTAAATAATGGTTTATATGTTAATGATTTTAATAGATTTTCGTCATGAAAAATAATGCAAAAAATATAAAAATTATTATATTTTATGCATGAAGGTACAAAAATAGTTAAATATACGAGGCTAGACATATATAGGAAGGAAAATGATATTCTCTATCACACCCTAACTATTCTATCAATTATGTGAATACTATATTTACTAAAATTTCTAATTGAAAAAAATATCTTGGTAACTCTCAATATACCAAAATGTTGGTATGGAAAATACATTGGGATTTATTGAGTATTTAGCCATAAAAAGTGTAAAAACTAGCCCTAATAATGGCATAGAAACCCCTCTTTAACATGGCCATCCGGTCTTGGACCTATAGGTACCACAAGTTACCCCCAAGACACATGATATTCATCATTTTTCCCATCCACATGATTGAATGATTCATCATACTAATTAATTCCATCATAATAAAATGCTATTTGTTTCTATAGTGTTTTTATTCACTCACATACACCCTAATAAACATCCCAAAAGATCACCCATACTGATCATTACACCATACGAATCACACATAAAATTGGAGTTCTAACAAGTTAAGATCCCAAAAATAATGATAAACTTTGTTGATATTATCCATATAGTTTAATCATATAACCCTTTATTTTTCTGGGGTGTTATATTCCTCCCCATTTAGAGAAAAACATTCTCATTGTGGACCCTACATCTCATCTCAAGGAGTGAAACAACACTCATAGACAAGTTCCTCCTATCAAACAAATGTAACAATTAGGAAACACTGAAAAAATATATTGACTGCTTTAACATTCGCTTCAGGTCCTAGCTCACTAGGTACCAACAATTTCTCAACAAACACGTGGTCCAATACTTGGGCATCAACCATGTTCCCAAATGGGTCTTCAAACTAATGAATTCCTCCTTATTCCAACACTATTTCATTCCCATGTTCTTTTTACTCACTCTCACACACCCCGAGAAACATCCCAGAACGTCATCCATCCAAATAATTATTCTATACAAAGAAATATTAACTTTGGAGTTCTTCCTAGTAGGATCCTAAAAAAAATGGTGCACCATGTTTACATGAATCATATCATTTAGTCATTTAACTCTTCATTGTTTATGGGTGTTACAAAAATTCACCATGATCCAAGATGATAATGGTGCTAAAAAAATTAAATTGTTGAACTCATAGGTTCTCTTCAGATATATTTGATAATCATGATGTAAAAATATGAATGGATGATAACGAGATCAGGGATACTAAAATAACAATCCATTTCAAGGAAGAGAATAAAGACTCAACCAGGAGTGACATAGATTTTTCTAAATTAACCAATTATGATGGAAAAGTACATAAAAATAAGAAATATTCTTGATTTATAAAAAATAAAAATTATGAATTTTTGGTTACATTCTTTTGATTCAAAAAATTCTTATATCAAGATGCATTTTCCTTCAATAAGAATAAGTAAATATGGCATAGTTAAAATATAAATTATCTTATGGTTTCAAATTATACTGTTATTACTGAATTATTTTCAAAATATGAATCAAGAACTAAAATTAATAACAATATAATAAAACATGTTAAGGATGGAATAGAGCTTATTTGGAAAATTCCTAACTGACCTTGTCATTCCTCTTTATACACTTTTACTTCATTAACAACTTAATTAAATTTTGAAGATATTATTCATTTCAAAAATGAAGATAAAAATTGTTTTTGTGATCATATTTCAAAATTAAATAATGTTAGAAAGAAACACTATCTTCTTGTTTAAAAAATACTTTAAAAGAAAAACATGATTTTGTTTTTACATTAAAAGAACAAAAAAGATAAAAATATGTAATTTAAAATTAATGATCATAATTTTTGTTCTCATTTTACTTAAGGGAAATAAAATAAGATTAATAATTTAGGTTCTTAAAAATAAAAAAAATCACTTTGGTTTATCTTTTTTAAATAATAATTTTTTCAAAAATTCTTAAATTTTATCTTTTTTAAGGAACATTCCAAAATATATTTTTTAATTATTTTGTGAAATTTTTTCATCTTGTTCATTAATGAAATTTTGAAAATTCATTTTATTGTATACCAAATAAAATTAATATTGTATCTCATATTTTTAATGGATATACATGTTATAAAAAAATTGGGATTCTGAAGTCTTTATTGGATAACTTATGTGGAACTATAATTTGGGTAACAAAAGGAAATCTCCTTTGATATTTTTTGGTTTATGTTAATGAACCACATTGAATTATTGTTTAGTGGATAAAAAATAATGGAAAAAAATCTTAATCCAACTCTAAATTATTATTTTTTATCAAAAGGATATATAGTAGAGTTGAAATCGGAAGAAGAATATAGGAAAAAATTTAAATTATATGCTTTAATTTTGTATATAGGAATATTATTTAAATGATCCATAGTTTTATCTCTTATCTTTATGTAAGGTTGAATAATATTAAACATCTTCTCCATGATTGAGTACTCATGAATATCTTATAAATGAATGTGTAATCTTGAACATCTTATCCAATCATGTTTTAATTTTATATATTTTATGTTAAGCATGTGTAATCTTGAAAAACAACAGTTTTTAAAAAAACATGTTTCCAAAAGTTTATTCTATATTATATTATTTATTTATTTTTTATTTCTTCATAAATGTATTTTTTTAATTTATTACCAATTATTTTATTTTATTTCATATATTTTTATTTTCTCTTCATTTTTTATTTTTAATATTTTGTAAAATTATTATATAATTAATTTCAAATTATTTTTCAAGTCATTAAAAATAATTTCTAATTCATTGATAATAATTTTATAATTCATTTAATATAATTTTGTAATTAATTGAAAATCATTTTCTAATTCATTTGATATCTTTTTATAATTATATTAAAAACATTATACATGTTTCATTGATATATGATTTAAAAAATGATATGATTGATTTTTCATGAGTTAACTTGTCTTATGCAGTCATGAGTGTGAGCTTAATTGTTTATATTCACATGGATTCTTAAATTTAATTGTCTTATCTATTAATAATATTTTTTATTTTTGAATTTTAAATCATAACCCCTTGCATGATATTATATTATTTTTTTATTATAGTAGTATGTGATAAATAAACCTTTTTTTGAAAAAAAAAGTGATGTTTTCTTTGTTGAATATTTTCTTCATGGTTACTTACAGTTTTTAATAATATTTTAGTTTAAATATTTTTACATTTTAACTTAAAGAACCACCAGTTTTAATAAATCCAAATAAATTTAAATTTTATATATAATAATCCATATTTGGATACGTATTAATAGATCTGGTTTTCATACCGATTATCCAATGTTTCTATTTTAGAAATTGTTGATTATATTTTTAACCTATTTCTCATCCTAAGAAATATCAGTTTCCCTCTACTATAAAACTAGTTTGACACAGCCAAACGAATTTTTTGGTTTATTCAAAGGATCTTTTCATATAATAATTAATGGGTTTTTAAATTATTTTTGACCTTTAAACAATGTTTATCTGTCTTGTTGTATTAGTTTAAAATTTTATAAATGGTAAATAGTTATGTAATTTAGAAGTAAAACATAAGCAATGCATAATTATCTATTAAAAGTTTTATATTTTTAATTTAATATTATTATATAATTATATATTTTAGGGGTAGGTTAATTTTTTTCTTTAACCATTAAATATTTAATTTTATAAAAAAAATTTGGGGATATTTTTTTAAAATATAGATTATATCGTGTTTAATCCATTAAGGGAGTTATTTTTTTCAAATTTTACACTTTTTTATTAATTAAAAATATGGAGAGAGATTTTTAAATTGATATTTTAGTTTTGTAATTAAAAAAAAGTATATTGTTAGAGTGAAAATTGTCACATTACTTTATTTTTGTATTGTTTATTAAAACCATTAAAATATTATTTAATTTTATTTTTAATTTAAATTTAAATTATAAGAGATGAATTATGTTGACTTTTATTGATTTATTATTATTATTTCCATGCATTATATTATTACATAAGAAAATGTTTCCTACTTTATAGTTTCATTATTTATCATTATCTTGATCATAACTAAGTCTACATAACAACGAATTGAGTGATTCATATTCCAATAGATATATATGAAAATGTTCTATATTTGATTAAACTATATTTAAGGTTATTTTAGTGATTATTATGTTTAAATATTGATCAAAATGTTCATCTTGTTTTTCTATAATACTATTTTATTTGTAAATTATTTATCATTTTAGTGATATATTTAGCAAAAATATTTGCATTGAGATTATTGTTAATATGTTAGAATGATAGTGAAATTTTATAAATATTTTTCAACTCTAATGAAGAATAAATATAATTTTTAGAATGTCCCATATTTAACCAAATGAAGTGTTTTGATGTTGATATGGATTTTTAGTTTTTAATATATTAAAATATTAATTATTGGAATAAGTTAATTTTAAGAAAATATTTATAAAATTACAATATTTATTTTTAGTTCTGAAAAAATTAAATTTTCACATTACAATAAATGTTATTTTATGGAATGTTCTAATAGAGTTTGTTATGTATGTTATCTTAGAACATTATAGGATATTTCTAAAATTTATATTTTTTGTTGTTATTATTATTATTATTATCAGATTGAAATATTCCTTTTAGAAAATTACAAAAGAACTAAATTGTAAATGAAAAATAGATATTGAATCCAATGATATAGAGAAATTATTTTATGATTTCAAAAAATAATTTTATCATGAATTAAATGGATTTATTACACCTAATTATTTATAGAACATTTTGGAGGAATTTAGAAGATATATATAGAGTCCTTTAATTATTATATCTCTAAAATCAAATTATTCAACAACTCTCTCATAAAAAAATTCAAAATTTCTATCGAATATCAATATTTTTCTAAATCCTTTATTCTACAATCTATATTGTGTCCAAATTATATTGTCATACAATTATAAAAATTTTATTATTATATCATGGGATTTCATCATATTCTATTATAGAAACTAGACTAAGGTAAAACTTGGCCACTTCATGGAAATATCCCAATTCATCATCTTTCTTATATATTTGGTGCTCACTAATGTTAAAGTGAAGGATTTTGTAATCTATTAAATTAATTTTAAATATTAAGGGATAATTATTTTTTTGGTTTCAATCTCTATCATTTAAAAATTATGTGTATTGTCTCTCGGATTTCTTCCTTTAACATAAAAATCAAGTAAATGTTTTGGTATCATGTCTACTGTTGATGTCAAGGAATGAATATATTAAATACTTAAACAGTTTATGTGGTATACAAATGAGATATTTTATATCTATTCTGAACATTTTTACAAAATATAGTGTCTTATTTACATTTTTTAATTTATTTTATTTATTTATTTCGACCATTTCTTAATCAATCAAATATACTCAATCTATTTTTTCTGGTGTCTATTTGTTTTATTCTTATTCATATATTATTTTATTAAATTATTAATCCATATTAAAACTATTATTATTCAATTTTTGTCTTAAAATTTATTTACATTTATCTATATTTTATAAATTAGGTTTTAAAATTGGATATTTTTTACTATAATATTTAAAGGGTAATTTACCCTTGTAACACTCTGAGATAATAAAATAGGAAAATAATGATTGATAGAATGAATAACATGAAACTCCAAGATTATAATAAAATATATCCCCCAAATACTTTATGATATATTTATTTTTAAATAAATTCAATCTATATGATATATTGTGATGAACATAAAAATAGTTTTAAACAAAACGTACCACTATATTAAATTATTATTCTTTAAACACGACCTTTATAAAATAGACATTAAGTAAGAGAGAATGAATATAAATAACTAATATACATAAATTATACCTTTTACACATGTATAAAATAAATTCATTCATTACCTATTGATTAGAAATAAATACGAACCATTTGAAATAGAAATAAATGTTTTCTGAAAAAAATGTATTTTGGGAATGGGTGACTAGTTGGCCTTTCAAAAATATTTTAAAATTAATTTTTAAAAAAAATTAGTAAAATTATATGAAAAAAATTCAATTTTAAATCTACTTTTCAATATTATTTTTTAGTTAATGAATAATAATTTTCCATAAAGAATAATTTTTGGATGAATAGTGAAAAATATATAATCTTAAATAAAAATAGACTTTTCATTTAAATTATTTATAAAGTTAAATTTCATTATAAATTAATTTTAAATTATTAATTTTTTTCATTTTATTAAAATTTACCTAATTTAGTTAATTTTATTAAATTTAACATTTAATATTGATATTAAAATATCTATAATTATGCGAATTTTCACTTTCGAAGTCTGCTTTTTCATCACGTCTATGGGTTTAATTTTGAATTTCACTCTTCCGATACTATAAATAATATTTTAAAAATGGATTCAATATTTAGAACAGTCATAATTTTTTTATGTGATATGTTTAACTTCATTTTTTACAATATTAAAGAGTAAAAATAGTAAAAATTTATTACAATGGTTAAGGTAAAATTTGGCTTTCTGTGGGGTTAAAATAAAAGGATAAGGGTTTAAATGACCTAAAAAGGTTTAAAAACCCATTTTATGGCTATATTTATACACTATAATTTATATGGATCGATAAGGACCAATTTTTAATAATTTTTTCCCGATAAAAATGTAAGTGTAATTGATTATTTTCTAAAATTCCATGTGGGTCTTATCCCCCAATTATAAATGGTTATCCACTATCCTAAACTATTAAAACAGACAAATCCTTTGTGTTAAAATAGTAAATTACCAAATATATCCCTTAAATACATCCCTACATCCTAGATCAATTTTGAGATCATAAATCTAATCTAAGAATGTGTTAGGTTTACCCAAAAGAGGTTTCTCAAAAAAGAGGTAATGTTTATATTTTACTTATTGTTCTAACTACATATAATCTATTAAAAAAATTCCCAAATTCTAACACCAAAATATTAAATATATTTACTTTTTTATTTTTATTTAATAACTTATATCTATATCCACTTCTATCAAGTGAAACAAGAATTGATCGTGTGTACAAAGTACTATTGCCTCATGAAACGGTGTAGTTCCTTCTCCATTACTACCATTCAAGGATGAATTTAATGATGGATTTAAAATAATTATAATATATTTATGATATTATAATACTTATTTAATTATCATATAACATATAAATTCTTACTTTAAATTATGTGTGGTATGCAATAGCATCGCTCATGTGTTTGGCAGATTACCGCCTCATGAAGCATTGTGATTCATTTTTTATTACACTTTACATGGATGGTAGTAAGTATAATAGATAATGAATAATTTTTATATTTATTATCTAAAAATAATTCTGGAAATATATTATCCCATATAACAAGTTATCTTATAATCAATTGGAAAACAATAATGTCTCTTGTGCATACGTGTGAACTACCGACTCAACGTAGCGATGTAAATGATATTCATTTTATTTTTAAATGGGTGTTAATAAGGATATATTATATTAATATACATGATATATATAACATAATATTTAATTTTAAGGTTAATTTATATTTTTTTTGTTCCATCCATAGTGAAAAATGGTAGCAATATTCATGCATACATATGACTTACTATCTCCATGAATGTTGTAATCCATTTCATATCTCTTACATTTATCGAATACTATTAATAAATATAAAATAAATATATATTATATTAATACCATGGATTGAATTTCTAATATTATTTAACCATTATTAAATTAAAATAAACTAAATAACCGAACCAAAAATTACATGAAAAATTATTCAATTATCACCGGAAGTATGGATTTTAACAAAGGATTGCTAATAAAATAGTGATAAAAGACTATAATTAAATTATATAATGTATGATATACATGAGTATGGTTCTATAATGATTATATGATAATCCAATATTCAATACATAGGTGGTTTAGACATATACAAAGCAATTGAAAAAAAATGATAACGGTTTCTCATCTCACTATTAGTTATGTGAGGCATATACATATTCATAAGTTATTCATTTTTGGGATGTATATACTAATATTTTGATATGTAATGTATTTAATTAATATAAATCAATTGTATTTAATGTTTCATTTTATTTTACATCATTCATCAGGCTTATGAATCAAAAGTTACAAAAATTTGGGAAGGTTAATTTTATAATGAAATCATTATTTGCGATTTTTCTCTTTAAGTCTCCCTTGGTGGAATTATTTGATATTTCTATATTGAAATCAATATATTTTCATTTCCTATAATTATTCAGGATATTTATCAAATAATAGTACCATTTTTTCACTATTTGTTACATAAAATTATTGATAATTTTTTTAATAAAATGAGAAACTTTTTGTCTCTTCGATTAAAAATCCTTTTTCCTAAAACTCCGTGTATTAAAAAAAGACATCAAAAAATGTTTTTATACTTTTCAAACTTATTTATTAAATATTTACACCCATTTTTACTATTTAATTTTTTTTATTGAAATGAATCATCATTTAGTTTTCAAGATAAGTCCCATTTTGATTTTACAGAAAATTTGAAAAGAATATTTGTTTTAATGTGTATGGTAGAAACAAACATTTATGTCATCATGAACAATAAATTTTTTTCAAGATTTTATTTCATATTTTGAAAGGTTATTTTAAATGATATGTATATTTAATATATTTTTTTAACATTTAGTTTTAAAATTATTTTCAATGTGAAAATGTTATCTTCCTAAAAAAATGTTCTTAGTGAAATGTTTTCGGTATTTCTATTCATCAATTAAATCAAAAACTTATTTTTCTTTTGATCTCATGGGGATAAGTTATATTTATTCTATACTAATTATTTATATTGATTATTTAATATCAGTTTTACTTGGGATATATAATTCTATTACTATTAACTATATTACTATAGATGGTTTATGATTATATTTATTGATTGGGGCAATTATTAACATTTCATATGTTATTTTTTGATACTATTGTTCATATTGATTTTTTTCAACCCTACCATATGATGAATGAATTGACCTTATTTTTTGATGGGTGGTTCTTGAAATTACATATCCCCTTGATACATCGCCATGTCCCATGAGACAAATTAGTGTGGGTGTTTGGCTAAGGCCTTACCCATTTATGTAAGATTTCTTGGGACCAGGCCTTGAAATTAAGAAGTCATAATATGAGAATGTATTCTTAATATGTTTATAATTATTCATTATATCATTATGAATTTATTCATTGATATTATATTGGATTGTTCTATTAGTTAAAAAATTCATTGTCCAGTTTCAACATCATGTTACTATTTATACGGAACTATTTGATCTACATTATTCCTACAATATTATGCTCAAAATATTTATTAAATTTCATTTATTTTAGTTATTAAAACATTCATATTGAGTATTCCTTATTTATTCATAGCTTCAACTGTATTCTTACCCTTAATGATAATTTTAACACATCCTTTTCATATGTTTTATTTCCATAGAAAACCAGGAAGTGTTTTCTGATTGATGTGAAGGGAAATAATAAGGGTAATAATGAAAATTTCAAGTAGAATTCGTTTTGTATTATATTTTTTCAATTTTAATAAGAATTTTAAGTATGTATCTATTTTATAAAGGATAATAAAATATTCTAATCTTTGGGATGCGATTACATGTATCATATTAAAATTTAATTATGTAACCACCGAATCATTATTACTAGGATCATGGTAGATGCACCCCACCCCCATATATTACAATAATATAACCTACATACCTGATATGTTATTTTCATGTGAATGAAATCCATTTCAGTGAAGGTGCATTATCATTAGGTTTTTTCAAGTGTATTGGAACATATTCAGTTATTTTTTCCATTGAATCAGAAATAATGATTATAGATTTTTCATTTCTTATGCTGATAGGTTCGTTAGGAGTGTACCACACCTCATGATAGGATTTTTCAATATGATATAATGACCATGTGATATTTTAATCATCGCAAATATTTATGTAAAATTAAAGTGAATTATATATTGTTATTATTTAATTAAATAATATATTTTTAATGGGTTATAATTATTTTTTTGATGTTTTTATGAGTTAGAGCCTCTAAAAAATTTTAGTGGTTATGTGGACTTAGACAATCTCATGTAAGAGTTCTCAAACAGTGCTTACAAATGGAATAACTATAAGGTTGTTATAGGTTTTTCATCATCCTTCCACTTGGTATTATGAATTTTATTTATGGAATAAGATATGTTCTCTCACCATAGAGGTAGATAAACATATTAATTAAAATTTTATTTTTATTTAAAATTAAATATTATGATGGGTTTTAAAAAGTACAATGAACATCATGGACCCTTGTAAACTGTCTTGGTTTCCTTGACCACTGATATTAGAGGCCTTCCTTAAGATTATCTTTCATGATACACATAGAACATGAGTGGTTTTATTTAAATTAAATAAATATAGTTAATGTATTGTTCTAGTGATGGGTTTCCATATTAACCTCTATGTAGAGGTATGTGATGTCAAAGGATGGATAACCAAGGGATTAACCATGTGAGAAAAATGAAATTCCTTAAAGAAGATGGGACAGATGTTATGATAATTCATATAGAATTCCTACCCCACTAAGATGTTTTTGTCTTTGGTGGATAGATCTTATAGAGACTTTTTATTGATGGTGTGAGTGAGCTGGCCTTAGATGGATTGGGTATTAATATGGTAATATTTCCTTCTACCTAGTGTGATACTAATTAGGATTTTCTTGTGAGGATATTGAGATATAATAATGTTCTTGGTGATGTTAAGGAATGATATACCCACTGAGTGATGTGTGTCAAACCAAGATATATGTTTTGTCAAAGGGTACTCATGAAGTTTTTCTTACACATGATGGAACTAGAGAACCAAAAAGTGTTCCCTATTGAGATATTGACTCAATGGATTGTGCATATGTGTAGTTTGAAATGATGAATCCAGTCACCAACATAGAACATGAATAAACCTTTATTCCTTGTATATCAAGGATTCCCAATGATACCATGGTTCTACACAATAAGAAAAATAATCACATTTATGATTTCAATATACATATGGGAATTGGTTGCAGCGTATGAGATAAGATTACCCTAGAAAAAAAAGAATATTTTATTTGTATTATAAGGAACACACATGATTTTCTTTTATTCCAGGGAGATGACTGTGGTTCCTAGGATACTGTATTTTCATGGATTCTAGGAATCATATATTTTTCCTCAATAGATATGTATTATATTCACCAATAATCTTTCGAATTAGTGATATATATAATTGTTTATTTCCTTGGATGCAAAGTATTTTACTATTGATCCTGATACTCACACATTGGATTTCATAGGACATCTGTGAATCAACTATAGATATTGACACTATAAAAATTACCATGAAATATTTGAAAATTACTTTCCCTATTACATTATAAATATACTATAACATTCTAAAATAAATTGTTCATTGAGTGCATTATTACTATGAATGGTTTTATAACATGCCACACGACACTTCAACATTGGCCAAAGATTATTTGGGTTAATCTCGGGGGTAATATGGGACATAAGGGTAAAAATTAATATTTTTTATGCTTCTATAGTATTAAATATATATTTTAAGAATGTAAATTTCTCATTTAAAAAACATTTACTAGTTATGTATTTTATTTCATTAGTGGTTCCTTACTAAATATTACTCACACCTAACATGGGAGTCCATGTCATTTAGTTACCCAAAAAAACTTCAAATATAAAAGGTTCAGTTTAGTAAGGGGCCTGGTAGATATTTTTTATGTAATATTGTTTTAAATTTCCAATATATTATAAATGAGGTGTGGACTGAATATCCAGTAGATCTTCTTATTATTTAAAATATGACTTGACCCGACAGGATCCTGTATAGCCACGAGTAAGCTGACTATAACACCCCAAGACTGCCTCCAATGGGAAATGGGATAGTAATGAGTTCTTAGTATGAATATCAAACAAATATGAGGACTTATGAATAGGTACATGAACACATCAACACATCTCCAAATAACAATAAAATAATTAATTGTAGAAAGAAACTGATACCATAATGCATGTGTAACATCAATCCCATGACATAGTAATAAAATGTTCCTGAATATATAACGGAAAAAATAAAATCCCTACAAAATAGATAAAAGTTTCCATTCATATAAGGAGGGGTGAGTGTTCAAATATAACAACCAAACACAAACCATAGTCTGTCTAGCTCACTAGGCTCTCCCTACACCATTTTCTCTTTGGACTCTGTCTATAAAACTGTCATCTATAGAAGACAAGATATGTAAAGGCAGAGACCATGCAGGGGTGAGTATAAAAATTTATAGTAGGAAACACATTAATATAGTAGTCATATAATCATAAAGAATATATATCAACTATAATTTTATACATTAAGATAAGAGAAATAAACCATATATACTTCAAATAGACCCCAAGTCTTAAAGGTGTCTCAATAATATTCTCAACCTTAAGATTATTCTTCAGGCATCAAGTTAATGTTCATCTAATATAAGATAATCCTTGGTACATGATATCACGTAGGGAACTCATCTAAGAGATTACGCTTATCAGACCTTTCAAAATTAGTACTCACTAGAAATCGGAAGATCTCAATACATATTGGATATATTGTAGGGCCTATGGGGAAAACTAGGACCTTCTTAAAATAACACACTACCTAGGGTATCTCACACCCTCTTATGTTGGTCATAGAAATTATTCAAACATTAAAATGGTAAATAGAAGAAATCTTATAGGATTCCACCCGGGGTTATATGAAGGGATTATGAACTCTATCTAAAACTATTCTCATATAGGGGATGCAAATCATATGATTAGGATGTAATTCATCACTATACCATCATGGTTATGGGTCAAGGGAATGCCCTCGACTAAAATCAATAATCAATAATGATTTGAAGGGCCTAAATATTCTATAAAAAATAATGTAGTGTGTATTGGGAGTACACTAGGTGCATTTTCTACCCCATGATTCCCTTTTTCATGCTTTCTCACACAATATGTATTTCTCCTTATACATGGCTTGTCCTTTTAAGAGAAATTTCATATAGAAGTTGATTAAAACATTAAAATTGGTTCTTAATCATGTATGTATACTTTGGACAATGACCTTTTACTTCAGTTCATGCCTTTTTTCCTTTTCGTGTTTGTGCTCATGTTCCCCTCATGTACATACTGGTTTACCTGCACTAGGTAACATGTAATGTAACACATCATATATAGAATGTGATATATTTCTGTATGTGTAAAACCTATATCTAGTGTAAGAGAGTACATGGTGTGTGTCTTTCCAAAGTAGAATTCATTTAGTCAGGATATCCTGTGAAAATATATGTTTTTTACATGTATCTACCACACTAAGATCCCCATAGATTCCACCAATAGACCTGATAGTAAACTCAAATATATTATTATCCATGAATATTCATCATTTGTCAATATAATCCAGCCACTTGAATCCCATTGTGAAGAATCTCTCATCACAGCTCCATGTTGAGACTCTAAACTATTAGGAACAAGCTGATGTGGAAGGTGATTGTATTAAAAGTGTTGTCTTTTATGGTCAATTATGTTTTATAAAAAGTAAAAATCACATCCTTTGTATGAGTTGAAATTTGGACTGACCATCATATTCAAATAATAAAACTCACAATATGTGGATAGGTCAATCGTATTTAGGTGAAGCTGGCTAGAAGAAATGTCTCATCATATTCACACTAAATTTGGAAGGATAAGTCTAATAGTATTAAGGAAGAATCTTAATTGAAGTAAATTCCCATTATATTCACTCTAAATCTAGTATAGATGATTTGATTATAATGGGAGAATAAAAGACTTCATGAATATGATAAATAAAATGTGACAATGAGTTGCTAACCTTAGAGTTCTAAAAAATCATAAGTTAATGGTAAATCATGTGACAAAAGCTTGATGAAAGGTAGGAGGAGAATAATCCCTTAAGATTAAGAATAAATTTGAAGGAAAGAAAAGAGATGTTTCAAATTGTATTAATATTGATCGGATATCGATGGGAATAGAAAAGGGGTGTTGAATAATGTATTCATCCTAATAATATTCATGATGATGAGGAATGAAAGATATTGATACAGGATTGGGAAGTTACAATACTTTCAATTTCCAAAATAAAACAGTAGTTGATGATTGTCATCATATTCATAGGCATAAGATTTAAAAGTTTTTGAAGACATAGTAATGGGCTCATTTGTTTCATAAAGGTAAAGAATGTTTTTTATTATTTTTATTAAATTGGTTTAAGAGGAATCATAATCATATCAATATTTTCATGAGACCAATGAATGAAAATAAAAGAAATGAATATGATCAAAAATATATTCAACCATTTAAAAAGGGTTGAATTGATTTTTTTTGTTCAAGTTGGTTAAAAAAGAGATGAAGAAGAAGTCTTGTATTTCAAGTTAATCAATAGAATAGATGAAGAAAATAGATAGGTGTGTTGTTGAGGGGGATATTGAAATTCAATGAGATTTTATTCTCAATAATCATTACATAGAAATCATATTGAAGAAATCGAATTGATCTGATCATAATCAAGAATTTAGAATAGACTGGGAAATTGGATTGGAAATTCATTTGAAAAATAAAATCCAATGAAGAGATAAATTTTGAAGACAATTTTTAAAGACTCTATATGAGTTCAAGAACCTATAAATGCACTCAAAATTTAAAGAAAATCGAGATTTGTGTTAATTTGGTAGATCGGGAAAGTTTTGGGGATTCTTTCCAAAACCTCTCACGGTTCACTTATAAAAAGTGAAGGTACTTTATACTTTTTTGGTGGTCTAACACAAATGTATTGTTCAAAAATGATAGATAATATATGACTTTATAGGGAGAGAATAGGGTTTTCTATATTGAGTTATGTTGTAGAAGTTTCGATGGATTGAAGTGAAAGGAGAAGAGACATGATCACAACGTTATTCAACTAATCATAATATTTAGTGTTCATCATATTCATAAGATTACCATATTTTTTTATAATTGTATTTGGATATTCACCATATCATACTACAAAATTGAAACTAGATTTCAATATTGGGATTTCTAGACTGAGGAAGAAGTAATTTTGAATTGTCTCAATTGTATTATGGTACAGCTACATAAATCGTATTGGGTAATCGGATATAAAGATCAGAATGGGAATATCGGATTGGGTAATTAGATCTAGGGAATCAAAGTGAGAAGATAGGACTGGACAATCAGATTTCAATTCTATATCATATTCTTTAATGTTCTTACCATATTTTGGGTAATAAACATAATAATTATTTTCCAAAGAATACATTATTTGAATTGTAAAAGAATCATTGGTAACATTAGCTGTTACACAAACATTTTTACCCTATTTTTGATAAAAGGGTTCACACGCTCTTTTGGATTATCTTAAATGTGAAAAATTGTGTGAAGGGTTATATAATACTCATTTTATTCCACAAAAAGGATTGATTTCTAGTATATTTTTTTGGTATTAGATCATTTTTAAACCATTATAAGCATGTAGCTATTCATATTGAATAGTTAACCTTATAAATACTTATGTACCTAAGGATGTGTGTTTGAATTGTTTTTAGTAGGGAAACAAATATTTAATAGGAGGAAAATTTTTTTCCAATTGAAAAGAAATATAAAAGAAAATCTATCACTGATTCACCTGACCACATCTTAGTGATACAATCTTCTTGAATTGGTACTTTTAAGTGGTATCAGAGGGTAGGTTCCCATCCCTCAATCTTTGCTGATGGATAATTTTAATCGTGTGAACAATAATGGTATTCTAGTTTTCAATGAAATGAATTATCATATCTAAAAAGATAGAATGTTTCATTATATTATTTCTATTGGATATGATGTTCTTGAAGATACAAAAAATGTTTCTCCTCCTATTTTTTCTAAAATCCATATTACATATACTAATAAAAATAATATTGAGAGTTATGGAAGGGCTGAGAATTATTTATTATCATCCATTTTTTAAAGTGAATTTATAAGGGTGAATGGTGTTTCCATACACAAAGTTATGTAGGACATGTTAAAATACATATTTTAAGGTAATATAAATGTGAATAATACAAAGTTAAATATATGGATATTGAAGTATGAATATTTGAATATGGGTGAGTATGAATCCATATGGGTAATCATTACTAGAGTGAACGAAATTGTCCACACTATTATGTGTCTTGGTAAAAAGTTATATGATTCTATAATTGTTAGAATAATTTCAAGAATCCTTCTCGACATGTTTGATGTAAAATTTTCTTTTATTATAACCCAATTATCCTAAAACACTATCTATATATGATTTTCATAGCACTCTTATTACTTATGAAATGATAAAGGACAATGATATCAAAATCAAAACAAAAGTTTATAGAGAAATGTCTTTCAAGGATGATAAAAAAACAAACTCTAAAGAAAATTCTTATTGAAAATAAAGCTGGTGAATCTAATTCTGAAAATGAGGTATGTATAAATTTTTATAATATTTTATCCATTTGTTCTTAAAATTTGAAAATAGGTACAAGGAAATGCAATGGAAAATATCACTTGAATTTTTTTGAGGGTAGAGCCATATTCAATTTTGCAGCTAATGTCACTCAAAGGAAGAAATAATAGGATAACGATGAAAGAGAAAGAGGGCCTATAAGATCATGGAAGAGATAATGAGATAAAGGAAAATTTTATTCCATTGAGAAAGATATAAAATTACTCAAATCTAAAAGAATGATTTTTGTATCTAAAGATGAAGAAAAAGAAGGTAGTGAAGCTAAATCTGGAAAATATATTGAGTACAGTATTGGGAATAATTTTATATCAATAATGAAAAATAGAGAATTTATAATTAGTATTTTTGAAGAATAATAAACTCAAATTTAATTTCATTTGAAAGGAGAGTTTAAAGAATATCTGAGAATGATCAGAAGGCTTGAAAAGTAAAACAAGAATTTTGATGATGAATGTTCCTCAATAAGAAATCAAGAATTGTTTTCTAATGAAAAGGTGAAGTTGGTGAAAGAAATTTATAATCTAAAGAAATATCATATGGATTAATAGAATATTAATGCTCATATGGAGGTGAAGCTAAAGGAAAAAAATAAGAAGAGATGGAACATACCCAAAAAAAACATTCCAAAGTTGAAAAGTGAAATGAAAGTTTCAAAAACTCTATCTATAATGTTTGTGAGAGATATAGAAAATTTTAATATGAGAAGGATAAATAAAATTTACCTTAAAAGGTTTTGAAGAAAGATGGAATTTTTTCTAGAAAGAAGAAAGATGAGGAAGTTATGAATGTGGGCAAAACAAAAAAAATTTGGAATTCAGAAGTCTCTAAAAATTATGAATTCAAAAATTATGATTACCGAAAATTTTCTAATAATTATAATTCAGATAAAACAGATAATAAAATGAAGAATAAAATTTAACATAAAATGTATGGCAGCTCATAATGAAAATACAATAATATTGCTAAGAAACATAATTAAAATTCTGGTTGATATGGAAGTTTTAGAGGAAAATATTCTTTCTATGGCTACAGCTGGTATTATGGTGGAACAAGACACACAACTAATATGTGTTGGTTCAACCAACAAAAATTACTATTACTTCATAGGATATCAGATGCAACGGTTGAGGGGGATTCAATTCCCAAAAAATAAGAAATTTGAGAAGGATGATTGATAGAAATTTGAGAAGGTTGGTGTAAATATTGAAAATACATTCCAATACATAGAAACTATTGGTGAAATATGTGAAAAAACTTGAAAACATCAAAAAGGTAAACTTATATTGTTACCGTTAGAACAAATGATTCTTAACAACTCTTAGAAGACAAAGGTGAATAAATAAATGGAATAAGATAAATATCTTGTCACTAAAACTTCTTTGAAAGCTATAAAAGTAAAATGACATTGGATTCTTAATAGTGTATGTTCATTTTATATGAAAGGATATTTTAAATTTTTGAATAATTTTAAATATTTTAATGATGTGACTATGATATTTAAAAATGATGAATAACTGAGAACCAAAGGTGTTGGATCATCCATTATTGGAAAAGAAAAGAGGAAATCGATGAAAGAATTATATGTTGATGGGATGAAACAAAATTTTATAAGTGTTTTAGAATTGTGTGATAAGGGTAACAAATTTATCTTCAAAAAATATAGATTTTTTTGTGAAAAGTGAGGAAGATGGAAATATTGTTACATGAGGCCAATGTACAAAATGAAAATTGTTTCTTGTTCATAAAATAAAATACACTAGTTACTCGAGTATGGTGGAAGAGAGTCAATTGTGGCATAAACGTGTAGGACAAACATGTCAAATAAACCTGAGTAAATTGTAAAAATGAGTCAGTGTCTGAGACATTCAATATTTTGAAAGAATAATAAATTGGTGTTGCATTATTATTAACAAGGAAATTATTACAAATGTTATGTATAAGAAAGTTGATATTTGTTCAAAATAACCCTTAGAGCTTATTCATTCCAATATTTGTGGGCCAATGAGGAAACAATCAAAAAATGGAGATAAGTACTACATTTCGTTCATTTATGAATTTACTCTAATTACTTGTATTGTGTTTATGAAACATAAACCAGATGTTTTGAAAGTGTTTAAAAGTTTTAGAAGGAATGATGAAAATGAATTTAACTATTCATTAAAGATGTTAACAACCAACAATAGAGGTGAGTATATAAGTGAAGAGTTTTAAATTTATCTAGATAAGAGAATAATTTATACTGAGTGTAGTTCCCTCTATACTCTTTAAAAATGGAGTTTCTAAAAGAAATAAGTATATTTGATGGAAATGGGAAGAACATTGTTAGCTGAACATGGTCTTTCTCATTAATATTTTAGGCAATCCATTAGTACTACTGTTTTATGAAAAACCAATGTTTGTAAATTTAAATATCTTGTATGACTCCAAAACAGTTATTTTATTAAAAAAATAAAAATTTTAAACACTTATGTGTTTGTAGGAGTCCATGTATTTTAAAGAAGAATGGTGGAAACTAAAGAATGATTGATAAGAAAGGAGAAGATATAATTTTTCATGGTTATACACTAGAAATAATAGTCTATAGAAGTTTCAATAAAGAAATAAGAATGATTGTTTATTTAGTTGATGTGAATGTAATTTAATGATCTCAGAAAGACAATTGTATTCGGGAAGATAAGGAAGTTGTGTAGGATAAGGATAGTTTTGAAAATAATTCTGATAAGTATATAAACATTTTTAATCATCCCCATGAAGAAAAATCAGACTCACCTATTTTCAAATATTAGTAAGATACTCAAAAATATCATCCTTTGATGAGGAAGCAAGTGGAAGCTCATAATATCATTTGGGATCAACAATAGATGGTTCAACCAAGTGAACACCAAATTCTATTACTCATACTTATTTGTATTAAAAACTGGAGTTGAATGGTGTGAAAGAGGATTTTGTGTGTCCAGAATGGGTTCTGGACATGAATGAAGAATTGAATTAGATTGAAAACAATAATACATTTTAACTTCTACCAAAACCCAAAAAAAATCATTGGTGAAAAATGGGTTTTCAGGAACAAGCTGAATAAATAAGGTGAAGTGATAATAAAAAAATAAATACTATTGTGAAAAGGGTATTAGAAAACTTATGATATTGATTTTGATAAAGCCTTTTATTTTGTGGAAAGGACATAATCAATTAGAATAATTCTTCTAATTTTTACACAATGATGTTATAAGATCTTTCATATCATTGTTAAATTTTCATTCTGGAATGGTGATCTTGGTAAGGAAGTTTACATTGAAAAAACCTGTGGATTTGTTGTTGGGATAGATGAAATATTTTTTTCAGATTGAAAAGGTATTTTTATGGGCTAAAATAATCTCAGATAGCATGGTATTCCAAATTGTTTACTAGCTTATGGAAAATCAATTTCAAGAAAGGAATATTGATATAAATATTTAAATTAGTGAAATTAAAGAGTATTCCCTCATTGTAATTGTTTATGTTGATGGAATTATCTTTTTTAGGAATGATGAAATAAATTTTTAATGCCTTTCGGAAGAAATGAAAAAGGTAATTGAAATTTTCTTGTAATGGGAATTGAAATGAATTATTGGGTTAAAAATTCTACAAGAGAAGAAATAACTTTTTCTTTATCAAAAAAAAGTATACTAATAAACTTTTTAAAATATCCATCAGAGTAAAATAAAAACATGTTTCTACACTGATTTTCGTGGGAAGTTTATTTTCTAAATATGGGGAAGGAAAAAAGATTTAACAGAATGAATATTAAAAGCTGATTGGATGTTTTTGTATTTGACTACCTCAAGACTCAATATTATTTTTGTTGTCACTTTATGATCCATATTTTATATTTCTAAAAAATAATCACATTTAGTTGCTCGAAAAATAATTCTAAGATACATCAAAGGCATAATATCATTCATAATCATATATGATAGCTTAAAAATTATTGATATGTTTGGGTATGCAGATGTAGATTGGGTAGGAAATTATGATAATAGAAGATAAAAATTTTGTGGAGTATTCTTTTTTGGTAGAGATTTGTGTTAGTTTTCATTCAAAGAAACAAAATTCAGGAACTCTTAGTATAGCTGAATTACAGTATGTTTCTTCCACTCAATCCACTACTCAACTTATGTGAATGAAAACAGAATTAGAAGACTCAATTATTGAAGTGAAGTTACCCTTTCTCTCGGGATGTGACAATTAGTGTAAAATAAATTTCACCAAGAATATAGTTCAACAACATTGTACAAAACATATTGATATGAAATATCATTTTATTAAAGAGCATGTGGAGGTGAATGAATTAAAGCTGGAGTATGTTCCAAAATTGGAATAATTTGTAGACATTTTAAAAAAACCATTATTGAAGGAATAACTTTTTATATTGAGGTTGAACATGGGTGTTCAATAATTTTCTAATCAAGTTCATGGTATATTTTTTCTATCCCTACTCTAATATTACCTTTGGATTTTATTGTCATGGGGGAGAATTATTATATAAATAAATAATTTTTAAGGAATATCAAAAAGGGAGTTGTGGGTAAGATTTGATTTCAAAATTTTATTTTGTGTGAACTATTATAACTATTTTTTGTAGTGGTTTTAAGAAAAAAATAATTATATTACAAGAATGCAGAAGAAAGAAAGACAAGTTGAGGAACAAAATTTGGAAATGATTTCACAAACACTACTCTTGGACATCATGATTTTACTGAATATGATTATTGTTTACTATAATGAGTTAGCACATGTAGGATTTTAATTTTCAATAAGTGACATATTACTTGAGGATATAATGTCCAGTGATTTATAAAAATTGGTTGAAAACAAAATAAAAATGGGTGGATTGTTAGGACTAAGCATATGAAGAAGATGATTGTATTCAAAGTGTTGCCTTTTTTTTTGTGAAAGATGTTTTAGAAGAAATTAAAAATAAAATTGCTATGTATTTGTTGAAATTTGAACTAACTATCATATTCAGAGAATCATAATAACTATGTTTGAAATGGTCTATCATATTCAAGTGAAGCTAGCTGAAAGATGTCTCATCAGATTCACAATAAATCTTGAATGAGAAGGTCGATCGTATTGAGGACGAATCCTGATAAAAGTAAATGGTCATCATATTCACTCTAGGTCTATTATTGAATATTTAATCATAATGGTAGAATAAGAGTATCCATGACTATGATAAATAAAATGTGATTAATCTTTTTTGATCTTTGTGTTCTAAAAAATCATAAGTTATTGGTAAATCATGTGATACAAGCTTGATGAATTGAATGTGGGGAATAAGCCTTGTAGTTTGAGAAATTGTTGGAAAGAATGAAAATAAATGCTATTAATTAAATTCAGATTGACTGGATTTGGATTGAAAGAGAAAAGGGGTGATGATAAATGTATTCAACCTAATCATATTCAAGAAAATATGGAAATAAAGAGGTTGTTGGTGATTGAGAAGTTACAATAATTTCAACTGTAAGAAAAACATTATGTCAGCTAATCATAAATGTACTCAGAGGAATGGGATTGAATAGTTAGCGATGCCATTGTATTGGGATCATCATATTCATAAAAGGATGATAATTTTTGTGAAAAATGTGTTGTTTATTCAATTGTGTCAAGATCCATCGTAATCTGAGAAAAACATTACATGAAACCAATGAATAAAATTAAAGGAAAATAATATGATCAATAATATAGTAAACTATTTAAAATGGGTTTAATTAAATATTTTTATGTTCAAGTGGTCAAAAAAAGTGATAAGAAAGAAATTTTTTATTTCAAGTGAATCAAGAGAAGAGCTGAAAGAAATATATAGATGTGTTGTTGAGTGGGATCTTAAAATTCAATGATAGTTATTTCTCATTAATCGGTATAGAGAAATATTTTTGAAGATATCAGATTGAGCCAATCAAAATTCATAATTGAAATTAGACTGATAAATTAGATCTAGACTAGAATTTAAAAAAGAAAATATGATATAAGTGATGAAGTTTCAGGAATACTTGATAATATTTTAAAAGAGTTGATGAAGTCAAAAATTCACTCAAAATTTATAGGAAATAGTGATTTGGTTTAATTTGGTTGAGTGGGAATGTTTTTGGGATTCCCTTCAAAATCTCTCATGATTTACCTATAAAAGGATAAAGTACATTTTTCTTTTTTAGAGGTCTGACATAGAGGTACTCATCATATAAGATAGAGAAATAATTTTTATGTATTTATCTATGTTGTAGAGTTTTCTATGGATAGAAGTGTAAGGATAATATAAATGATAAAAAATTTATTCAATTGAACATTATATTCAGTTTTCATTGTATTCAGATGATTACCATATTCTACTTGTCATTGTATTAATACGGTAACCATATCAGACTAGATAATCAGACCTGGATTTACGTATTGAGATTTTTGAACTGATGAAGAATGAATTTTTAGTTGTCTCAATTATATTCTGATAGTGCTACATATATTATATTGGGAAATCATATTTTATGATCAGAGTGGGAATACTAGATTAAGAAATCAAATCAGGAGTATCAATGTGATCATATCAGACTGGACGATCAGATTTGAATTCTATATCAATGTCCATGAAGTTATTACATTATTCTAATTAATAAATTGAATATATTTTTCCCAAAGAATACATTTGTGGAAATTAAAAAGAACCCTAGGTAACATGAGTTGTTACACAAACATTATTTTACCCAATTTGTTATAATAGGTTACACAAATACATTTGGTTGTCTTCAATGTGATACATGAGTGAAAGGGTATATCCTAGTCATTTTATTCAACCAAAATGATTTATTTCTATTGTATTGTGTGTTATTGGATCATTTCCAAACCATTCCATGGATGTAGATATTCTTATTGAATAACGAACCTTGTAAATACTTTTGTTTCTCTGGATGTGTGTGTGAATTGTTTTCAATAGGGAAATAGATCTTTAATGGGATGAATTTTTTTTTCAATAGTAAAGAAACATAAATGCAAAAGTATCATTGATTCACCCCTCCCCCTCGTAGTGATATTATCATCCTGACTAGGAACTTTCATAAACCCCACAACCAAGGATATTTAATCTAAACAAGATATTATTTCATCACTATGAATTGAAACTACATCATCAATATTGATCCTCAACCCTTGGTGACAGTTTGTTTCGTTGAAGAACTATTTCACAATGACCATTTACCTAGTATTTGTCAAACCTCTGACCAAATTGGATGATGACATGAATATATGAAAAATGTTTAGAGAAGACAAAAAAACATAATATGAGGTACAAACCTTAGCCATTTTTTTGGTTTTCCATCATTAATTTCATTTTTAAATATTAACTAAGAACAAACAAATTATAAGGTAATATCAATTCCTAAACCCTAAGAATATAGAAACATTAACCTTAATCAACCGTCTACCTAAAAGAAAAAATTTCTAGGTTAATTGTTTCGCGTTTGAAATGGTATAACAAAATAGAATAAATCAAACTACAGGAAGTGAACTAAATTGGGTTTGATCAATAATTGAAAAATAATGGTCACACATCACTATCAATGGTGAGATCTATAGGCTTCTATTAGAAGCCCAATTTCTAATCAATGATCCATCATTCATCTTAAAAGAATTCTCCTCTAATGACCCTCACTCAATCCCTATGGTTATGATGCTAACCCTAGGATATTCTATAATGTGGATTATATAGAGGAATATTGTGTTAGGATTTATTTATAATATATATTCTGTCTATGATGGTTCTCAAGTCATACACCCTATATGAATGAAAATTATTTCATATATAGGTTAAAATACACATTACAAATTCAATGGTGGTATCATATTTCTTATTAGAGACTCAATTTGGGGGTTATTCCATTTTATAATAATAAGTATATTTCTATCATAATATAATTAGTATTTTTATTATTTCAACACAGATGGTCACCAGGCCTAAAAATCTCATTCCTTCTCAACACCATACTCTAGAAATATTACTTAAAATATAATAATGTATTAAAATAAAAAAAATAAAGGTATTACATTATCTCCATCTTAGGAATTTTTTGCACAAAACAGAACCCACTAAAATCATTAGTGTTCTAGGACTTGTTTTGGATATCATGCCCCCTGAGTGATATCTTGAAGATTATCATGCTTCCACCAGACACACCCCAAGGGAATAGCTCTCCCATGAGTGATCTTCTCCTAAAAATACTCAATCACTAGCTGGTAATATAAAATTGTATCCATATAGTTTATGTCTATATCACCTCATTCAATTACATGTGATGGGTTTTGAACATAGTTCCTCAGCAAAAAAATATGGAAGAAGTCTTGTACTTGGTCTAACTGTGGTGATTGGGCCATGCGACACATTACCTCACCAACCCTACATAGTATTTAGAAAAGGATAATGATTTTCAAAGACAACATTGTCACCTTGAAAAAATCTACACAATCGACATCGAGGTGAGACTTTCAAGAACACATGGTCTCCCACCTCTAACTTCAAAAGCTTCAATTATAAATCCATATGAGGAATTTGATGGCTATGGAAAGTCGTCATCAACTCTTATATGATTTTTAACATTTCAACTCACACTGTATCACCCCATGAACTTTATGAAATATATATATATATATATATATATATATATTATACCTCACATTATACACTACACCATCTTAATATTTCACTACACGGAACACCGTCTTAGCTGGCGTTAGACACAACAACAAGTTTCAAGGAAAGATCATTTTATTCTTATTTAAATAAAAAAATAACTTATTTATTGAACCAGTGGTTGTGAATAGTATTAACTAAATTACAAAAATATATGGTATTATAAGATATATTTATTACTTAAAGATGTAAATATATACCAATGGAATATAAAGGCAATATTTTTATTTTTATGCTCCCAAAGTTTTTTTGTATTTATAAACAAGAAAAATTGCAATTTTTAAATGAAATTATTGAAATAAATATTTTATATATATCTCAACAATTTATTTTTATATTCTCCTAATGTAATTTTTAGTCATAGGGAATTAATAAACCTTATTTTATACAAAAAACCTATATGTTTTAAAATGGTACTTTTACCATCGTTTAATCGAGAAGCCTTTTTAAATTTAAATTTTGGAAGATTATTAATTTTTATAAAAAATCATAAATCTCTTCTTGGGAAGAGGGATATAAAATTTAAAATTGGATGAATATTATATAATTTCTTCATAAATGTAAAGATTTGATGAATAGTAAAAATATACTAAACTTTAATTGAAAAACCTATATTCATTGAAATAATTTATATGGATAAATTATATTACTAAATGGTTTTAATGTATATATAGATTAAATTTTTATCATTTAATATAATTTAGGTCAGTGGCATTAATTTTACATTAAATTTATATGTAAAAATATTTCAATCTTTTGCATGTTTTAACTTTTAAAACTCGTTTTCCCATTCTGACATTTAGATTAATTTAAAATTAATTACTACAACTTCTGTATTTAGAAATTTTAAAAATTGATTCCATATTTGAAATTAGTGGGTCCAAATTATGAAAATTTATTTCTTTTATTTTTGGGCATTATGAATAATAACTATAGTACTTTATATTAATACGGTAAGAATGTAAATATGGTAATTAAGGGTAAAATTAATATTATAAAATTAACCTAACACTTATCCAAATATCATTGGATGAGTTTGTTTCAGCCTAAATAATCTTTGGGTCGAAATGGTATCCTTTGGAAGCCATTTGGACGAGATTAAGACATTCAATATATTTTATTTAAAGAAAATTTAAATATATATTACTCAAATTTTAATGATTATATTATTTTTAATATAAGGACATACATAAGATAAATTTCACTTTAAATACTCATTTAAATTCTAAAAGATTTTTCTTTATCAATTTTTATTATTTTAAATTTGTAGAAAACAATAATTACATTAAAGGCTTATACAGTTTTGATGCTAAAATTGTTTAATTAGTGAAAAATGAATAAAATAATTTTAATTAAAATGATAATAACCATTAAAAGACAAAACAAACTTGTCCAAAACATATTTTTTGAGTATATCTCGACCATAATAATCCAAGGGTCGAATTATGGTCCATTTGGATGCACAAGGAAAAGCTTATTACACTAATAATATTTTATCTAAATTAATATATCATTTTTAATCTAAGACTTTCCAAAAGATATATTCAACTATAAGTATTCTTATAAAATATACAGGATATATATTAATAATAAAATTTTATTATTATTTTTTATTCAAATAATAAGTACATTAAATAACTACACAAAACTGATGTAGCAATTATTTTGTTAATTTAAATACCAAATAAATGTTATTAAAGATATTAAAATAAATATAATTTGGGATAATTAATATATCCAATGAATATTATATATTGCCTCGACCACTTTAGAATATAATAAAATATTTTTTTATATTTTAACTTGTAATCTTAATATTTTTTAAAAATCTATGAATTGAATAGTGTTAGAATTGACACTATTAATATTTATCCAAATAATGTTTTATTAAATTATTTAAAAATAATAATTTTTTGAAAAATTACCAAATAATAGATATATTTTAAAAAACATTCTAATTTTTTCATTTATTTTTTAATTGACATAAATTAACTAAAAATTACATTCTTTTAATATTGAAAAACTTGTTACCTTAGTTAAAATTAAAATAGAATAACTATAGTTTAATTAAAATGATGAGGTTTAAATTTAATGAAAAAACATGTCTAAAATATATTGGATTATGATTCTATAACCTTATATATTCTCATATTCAAAAAAATATGACATTTTAATGTTTTTTATGTGTAATATTTTATTATAAATTAATATTTTTGGAGATTCCAAAACTGCCACTCACCTCAATTAGAAATGGGAACCCCCTCCCTCATTTAATCACTTCACTTTTATCCTTAAAGACTGACCATACCCTGTCTAATTCCCTTATAAACATTCCTACCCATCTTCTAGATGTGATGGTCTTCTCAAATGTACAACTCCAGTGTCCTGCAGAGGGGATCAAGAGGGAGATTATCGAAGAAGATGTAATCTCTTTACCAAATCTTCTAAAATTGATTCCTCTTATACTTACACTTCATGTGTTGACACTATTATAAATTAATAACTACAATATCACCTATATGATTATATTTTATTATGATTATGGAACAACGATATTACACCTTTTATTAACCCTATAAAAAATAAAATTACCATGTGTGCGTATGTATGACTTACCATCTCTAAGCTGAGGTGTAAGCTGTTTTTCACAATTTTATTTTGATGGGTTTAATGATGGAAATAATATTTATATATAAATATATTATAAAATTATACTGATTATTGAACAAAAAATATACCATCCACTCTCATAATTTTTACTATTATGGAAATTATTTCATCGCTTGTGAATGTTTATGACCAACCGTCTCCATGACGTGATACGATTCATTCCCATGTCCACCATTGACGAATTATTATATAAATTTATGTAATTAATGAATATTATATATATAACCTTAATATAATTCTTTAAATGATGTAACTATATCCTATTTACAATAATTGGGACTTTTATGACAAAACATGCATGAGAAAATAAAGCAGTTAACACCAAAAGAAGAGTAATAGTGAAATATTATTTAAAAGGAGATAATATGATCATATATGATATCATAAATATAAATATAGTTTTTAAATAAGTTAATATTATTCATTAATCCATTATATAGGAGATTAAAATACATATGAAGGAATTCAAACCTAAATTATGGGATAATTTCTAAATCTCATTATTATCTGAGAATTTTTATATGTAAGTATTTACCGAGGTATATTTACCATCCATTTCCACGTTCCCAAAAAATATTTTCCAAAATATTCTAATTATACTACTAAAAATTTTTAAAGAAAATTTTACCCATTTATGAAATTTTACTAAATGGTATAAGATCAATATTTTTCCATTTTCTTGATAAGGTATTTCTTGACATATCCATAAAAAGTATGAGAATAATGTTTTCATTTAACTTATATGACGTGAACAAATTTTGGTGCTTTGATAACTCCTTATTTCCTTGAAGATTCCATCACAATATTTCAAGGTTATTTTAAATTAAATTAATTTCTTTAAAAATTTCACATCATTTTAGTAAAAGTAAATGATTTCAAAGAAAAAGGATATTTTCCTCAAGAATTATTTTCAGGTAATCTCTCAAAATTATTTTCTATATAAGAAAATATTTTTTGATGTTACATTTTATTTAATAGGTATATGTTACAAGTTTACTATATCTATTATTCCTATATTTTGAATATGATTAGTATTTAATTATATTTATGAAATCCATTTATTTTATAGGGATTATGTTATATTGAAATGATGTTTATGAAACAATTTTTTCTATAAGTTTTGATATGATGAATGATTTATTTTCTTGGGGAACACATATGTATGGTTTTCATTATATGATGGGTGGGACCAATATCTCACTCAAAGAAATTGTTTAATGATTTATATAACATTATATAGATAGGGATATAATTGTAAGTAAACCCGGTTCAGTAATACAAGGATGGAACGAGGAGTGAACTTAGTTCCGAAAAGGACATTTTCCACAATAATGGTATTCGAAATGATCATTAAATAATCTGGATATTATTTTTTATGATTATGTGTATGCAAAAAATAAAATTCCTTATGTTACACATTTTTAGAATATGGTCATTGATTCATTATGGACTTTTATGATTTAACCCATGATATGATATCATGATCTTTCTTATTCATGAAAAGAATTTCATTTTTTATGTTCTTTTGTTTTAGGATTATTATATGGTTGATATACCCTTTTTTTAACCTTACTGAGAATATGATCTCAGCCTTTATTATTATTATTTTACCCATGTTATGAAGAATGGTATTAAGTAATATATGTCAAAAAGTTTCCTAGTTATGATGGAATGAGTGGGAGACAATGTATATGTTTTGTTAACAAGTTGTTTATGTTTTCCCAGTTTCTAAAGATAGATAACCTATATAGTCTTGGAATGGTTTTATATTTTTTTAAAGGAATATTAATTAATTTTAATGAAATATATATGTATGTAATGTTTCATCTTTTAGTGTTGGTATCAGAGAAAAGGTTTAGTTAACCATTGTAATGTAGGACGTGAATACTTTCATGAGATCCTTAGAGATATTTCTACGGATATGAATAGGCATATACCCAAGGATCACACTAATTTTAGTTTACAATACTAAATTTTTGGTAATGATCATGGGTAACCAATGGATAAACCTAATATGTTAGATATTGAAATTACTTCCCAATGATTCTATTGTTTTCCTAATATGATTTCTTCTTCTCACACAATTACTTTTGGGATTTACAAAATGGTTGGAACCTGAAGGAAATGTGTCAATGAAGAATACAATGGGAAATGAAATTAATGTCATATGATTAACAAAATTTTATGGGATCTAGATTGCAAAACATTATCACTATACTTACACAAGTATGGAATCATTACGGCCTACCAAATGGCTAGAGAAGGGAATGTATTTATGTTGAATCCTTTATGAGTCAATCTGCACCTTCATTTAGTGGGTCTTTTGATCCACTTTTTTCAACAATAAATTAGTACTATAGAAAATATATTTTCCATCTTTCATTGTTTAGAACATGAAAAAGTAATTTTTCCATTTTATAATTTATAAGGTGAAGCAAAATAGTAATGGAATCTAATCAAGAATATGAGGCAAGAAGATATAATTGGGTCCATGGAATGGGGTGAGTTCAAAAAATTATTTTTAAATAAAAACATTCCTTGTATTCTTTAATAAATATAGAGAAGGAGTTACTTTATCTCAAACTAAAGGATGATGAATTTGTTGGTACCTATGAAGCAATGTTTACCGGACATGAAAGGTACACTTATTGGATTATCATTTAACTTAAGATTAATATTGATAAATTTTTCCATGGATTAAAACAATGTTTTCAATGGGAATTATCCATAAGATACTTTAGTATCTATTAATATATTTTCCCTTGTGATATAAGGGTATAAATTAATGTTGGTGTTACATATCAATCTCATGGTTTTGACAAGAAATGGAAGATATATATTAAAGAAAAATAAAGAAACCATAATGAAAAGAAGATGTGTGTTTCCATATTCTAAAATTGTGGAAATAATAATAGTATAGACTATATTAATGGAACTAGTAAATAATTTATGTTTGATAAAGAAGGTTATTGAGAAATTGACTACCAAAGTGATGGGAAAACAGTAGCCAATGATGTGAATATAGAAAAGACTATAAATAATGCACCTCCCAAACTTAAATTTTTTAGTTTAAAGGAAAATGAGAATTATTCTTACCAATTCCCAAACCCAAGGGGTATCGATTATTATCGATGTCAAAAACCACTTAAGGACAAAGACAAAGGAAAATCGCATGGGATCACTATTGGTGATGTAAAGTACAAAAATGAAGTGATGGAATGATTGAGTAACTATATAATGGGATTACAGAAAAATTTTACATAATCAATTTTATGGCATTATAGAATACCAAGATACCAAATTATTGATCCATAGTGTCTTTTCCATAGGTTTATGGTACCGGTATCCATGAAAAGTGATTTAGATATATTTGGAAAGCACATTTTAGGTTCATGATGTTGGAATAAAGAAAATAAGGATATGTTTGATAGCATTAATGAAATTGGAACCGATGTGATGAAAATAGGTTTATGTATCATGGATTGAGTTTATAGTATTTTTGGTAGGTTTAAAGTGTTGATTTTTTGGAACCATCGATGTTTTTACGAAGGTTTTATGGTAATTTATGTTATTACCATGTTTTAAGAGAATAAAATATAATAGTTTTCACATTATTTTTGTGTGAAAATTAAGTTCTATGTCAAGATGTTTTTGGAATTAATGATAATTTTATTTTGGAACTTTAGTGACCTTCTTTGAAAGATTTGGATGTTTTCCTTTTGGAAGGATCATAAAGGTAACCATTTATGAAATTTTTGGATGTTTTAGAGATTAATATATTATCTTTCCATATGAAGATTTATGCATATTGGTTAATTTGTGTTAAACTTTTTTTGTGATAAGGATAGATGAATATACCTATCAATCTATTTATAGATCCCTGGATCTTTTAATGCTTTTGGAATGAAAAATTCATCTTCATTTCTAGGAATAAGAGACGTATTGAAAATTGATTCAGGAATAATAAAAAAATGATATTATATTAAACAAGAAGGAGTTTATTCTCATTAATAAACTCTATGTAAAGGATAATTAAACAAAAAATTTATCCTATTATCTTCTTTAATGATGAATCATATGGCCCCTTCAATTATTACAGATTTATGGCATTTTATTATTTACTTTCTCTTAATGATGTTCTCTATCACTCTCTATCAAAACATGATATATTTATTTATCTTACATGTACAATTTTTCATTACCACATATGTTATACTTGGTGGAAACCTAGTTATGAGTGAATTTGGGTAACCTTTGTGTTTATAACATTCCATTATAAAAGGAAGTTTTAGTATTCTTTTTTACAATGTCAGTTTCTATAAAAGAAACATTCACGTATTAAATCTTTGAGAAATTGATGAATTTAGAGGGTGAAATTCATTTTATGGGGGGTATAATGTAACACCCTAATAATTTTATGAAATATATTTTCTGGTTTATTTTAGACCTTTAATTTCACACTACACAAAGATAATCTATCTATAAACGCAACACCGTCTTAACTTGAATTAAATACAACACTGAGTTTTTTGGAAAGATCGTATTATTATTATTTAAATAAGATAATAAACAAATTGTTTAATTAGTGTTTATGAATATTATTAAATAGATTACAAAAAATATAGGGTTTAAAAGAAACATTTATTACTTAGAGTTGAAAATACATACCATTTTAATATAAAGGCAATATATTTATTTTTAGGCTCCCAAAGTAGTCTTATCTTTATAAAATAAATTAACTATAATTATTAAATGAAATTAATTAAATATATAATTTTAAAATTTTATAAAATTATTTATTATGTTCATCAAATATATTTTTTAGTCATAGGATATGGATTAACCATATTTTATACATAAAAAACCTATATTTTTGAAAAGATTAATTCTGAAACCTTTTAATGGAAACCCAAATTTAAGTTAAAATTTTGACACATTAATAATTTTTATATAAATAATTGAACATCATATTTGGAAGTGGTATATAAACATTTACATTTTATGTATTTCTTATATTTTTCTGATAAGTTTTATACTTTGATGAATAGTAAAAATATATTAAATCTTAATTGAAAATAAATTTTTAATTGAAATAATTTATATGGTTAAATGATATTATTGAATGGTTTTAAATTATAAATATTTTTTTGCATTTAATATTATTCATGTCATTGAAATTAATTTTACATTTAATTTAGATGTAAAAACAATTAAATCTTTTCCATTTTTGGCTTTTAATCTTGTTTTCTCATTTTAAGAATTGTATTAATTTTAAATTAATTACTGAAGCTTCTATGTTTTAAATTTTAAAAAATTGATTCCGTATTTGTAATCAGTGGGTTAGAATTATGTAAATATATTTCTTTTATTTTCAGGCATTATGAATAGTATCTTCAGTAATTTTTATTAATATGGTATAAAGGTAAACCTTGAAATTAACAGTAAAAATAAAATAATAAAATTAACCTAAAACATTTCCTAATATCATTCGATGTGTTTTTTTTTCCTGAATCTTCCTTGGGTCTAAATGGTGTCACGTGGAAGCGAGTTTGATGAAATTAGGACATTTAATATATTTTATTTAATGAAAAGTTAAAGATGTCTTACAAAAATTTTAATAGCTATATTATTTTTAATATAAGGTTATAAAAAATAAATTTTACAATAAATACTCATTTGAAAGATTTTTTTATCATGATATTTCATTTGTAATTTTTAGAAAATAAATAATTGCCTTAAAGGTTTATATAATGATGATGGAGAAATTATTTAATTGATAAAACATTAATAAATTAATTTTAAATATAATGATCATAACAATTAGGAGACCAAAAAACATATCCAAATGATATTTCGTGAGTATATCTTGACCAAAATCAAACACGTTTAGAATTATGAACCATTTGAAGCCACATGGAAAAAATTATGACACTTATAATATTTTATCTAATGTAATATAACATTTTTAAGGTATGATTTTACAACAGATATATTTGACTATATGTATTGTAATGACATCAAGAGTATTTAACATAATCATATTATTTTATTTTGAATTTTTATTCATCAAATACTATATTGAATAATTACACAAAAATGATATAGTAATTATTTTATTAATGGAAATAAAAAATAAATTTTATAAAAAATATTAAAATAAATATAAATTGGGAAAATTAATATATACAATGAATATTCTAGATGACATTAAAATATTAGGAATATAATAAAATGCTTTTTTGTTAACATGTTATTTTAAAAAATTTTAAAAATCATTGAATTGAATAGTGTCAAAATTGAAATTATTGATAGTTTATCAAAATATTGTTTTATTAAATAATTAAAGATCATAAGATATTTTAAAATAATAATAAATTTTTATTATATATTATAAAATATTCTAAATTTCCATTTATGTTATAATTAACATAAAATAATTTAAAATTACACTCTTTTAATGTCGACAAACTTGTTGTTAGAGTTAAAATAAAAATAGAATAAGAAGAGGTTAATTTAAATGAGGAGGTTTTAATTGATACAAAAATGTTGAATTTTTTTATGATATTACAACCTTCTCTCATAACATAATATATAATATTACATTTTTGAGCTTTTTTATGTGTTATGATTTTATTATAAATTAATTTTTTTGGAGATTACCAAAGTTCCTCTCAACTCAATTATAATAGGGCACTTATTCCCTAATTTATTAACTTTACATTGAACTCTCAAGATCAGAAATAACTGAAAAAATTACCTTATCAACATTCAAATCCTTGTTCTAAAGGTTTTTTTCTCCTCAAAATACCATCTCTAATGTCCCTAATAAGAGATCTGTAGATAGATCATTGAAGAAGGGGTAATCTCGTTACCGACTCTTCAAAAATTTCTTCTTCCTATAATTCCTCTTCATTTGTTTATTCCATTATAAAGTAATAAATATAGTATCACCAATATTTTGATATGTTATTATGATTATTTAATAACCAAATTATACATTTTATTTATCCTATGAAAAATGAATGTACTACACATGCATATGTGTGGTTAACCATCTCCACATAATGTTGTAATCTAATTCTCACCACTTTATTTTGATGGGTATAATGATGGAAATAATATAAAAATATAATTATTATAACATGATATTTATTATGGGAAAAAATATACCATCCACCACAATAATTTTTACTAGTACCGAAATGATACCATCGCTCTTGTCTGTGTACGACATGTAGTCTCCATGATGCGATGTGATTAATATTCATGTCCACCATTCATGAATGATTATATAAACGTATATAATGAAGAAAAATATGATATATATTACCATAATTTAATTTTATAAATTATGTAACTATAACTTATTTCGAATAATTGGGACTTATATGAAAAAAAACACAAGAAAATATAAATCAGTTAACACCAAAAGAAGAGTAATATTGAAATATTATTAAAAGGGATATAATATGATTGTATATGATATAATAAATACAAATATTGTTTTATAATAAATTAATAACATTATTTAATACATTATATAAGAGTTTCAATTATATAATAAGGAATTCAAACCCAAGGTAAGGGATAATTTTGAAATCTCATTATTATCCGAGAATGTTTATATGTAAGTATTTACTAGGGTATATTTATCATCCATGTCCATGTTTCCAAATAATATTTTCCAAAATATTCTTCCTATTATTATATAACTTTTTAACATCAATTTTACCCATTTTTAATATTTTACTAAATGGTATGAAATGGATCTTTTTATCATTTTATTTATGATATTCTTTTCAAATTTTCTAGAAACATTACGAGAAGAATGTTTTATTTTAACTTATATGACATGAACATATTTCTACGCATTCATAACTCCGTATTTCCTTGAATATACCATTACAATATTTAAAGGTTATTTTAAATTAAATTCATTTCTTATAAAACCATGCATTATTTTAATAAAACAAAATGATTTCGAAGAAGAAAGTATATTTTCCTCAAGAATTATTTTCAAGTAATATCTCAAAATTATTTTTCATCTAAGATAATATTATTTGATTTTACATATGATTTAATATGTATATGTTTCATGTTTAATATCTATTTTATTTCTATTATTTTATCATGTTTATGATAGAATAATATTCATGAAATACACTTATTTTTCAGGGATTATATTATGGTGGAATGAGGTTTATGATACCCAATTTATTCCATGGGTTCTGATATGATGAATGAATTATGTTCTTTGGGAACACATATGTATGTTTTTCCTTATATAATGGGTGGGTCCTATATCTCCCTCCAATTAATTGGATAAAAATTTATATCTTAAAATATAGATAAGTCTAGTATAATAATTAAACCTAATTCAGTAACACATATATGGAATGTGGAGTGGACTTGGTTTGGTAAATGAATTTGTCCACTATGGTGGTCTAGGAAATGAGACTTGTATAATATGTAAATTATTTTCTATAAATATGTGTATTCAAAAAATTACATGTCTTATGTTATTCCATTTGAGAATATTTTCACTGATTCATTATAAACATTTATGATTTGTCCTATGACATGATAGCATGGTCTTTCATATGAAGGATCAGATTTTAAAATGTTATGTTCTAATGTTTTATGATCTTGATATGATTGATATATCCTTTTTTACCATTACTAAGCATCTAAGCTCATAATTTCTTATTTTTATTTTCCCTAGGATATGATTAAAGTTATTAAGTAAGATATTTCAAATGAGGGTTTAGATATGAAGGAATAAGCTGGAGACAATATAGATATTTTATGAACCAGTTTTTTACATTTTTATAGTTTCAATAGTCACTAAACCTATATGGTACTAGTGTGGTTTTGTTTTTTAGTGAAAATTATTCAATTTTTAATTGATATGTATGACTGTAATGTTTGGACTGTTAGAGACACCAAATCTAGGACTATGAGTGACAACTCACATGGGTAATTCTAATGTAGTGGTAGCATATAGGGTCACCAAAGAATGTATTTTAATGGTTCCATACTAATGGTGTAATGTCATCTATTGTGTCTTGAAATCTCTACTATGGGTAGGTTATCGTCCCATTTATCTCCAAAGTTCAACAAGTAAACTCTTATCATGTCCCCCAAAATGTGAATTTTTTTCTTAGTATGGATGTCAGTCTTGGGGTGAAACACCATGTTCAGATGAAACTGAGTAATAAATGCCTTTTTACAATAATATCTATAATAATTAGGTGGATATATTGTCATGTTCTAAAAAAAATGTCTCGGGAATTTTTTGAAACCACTCTATCTGATATACATAATGAATTCTCAATCTCTATACTGAACTCTACTCTTGGGTCACTAGAATGTTGGCTGACCTAGTGATCTAGTATATGATCACACAGATATAATTATTCCCTCTAGATATTTGTGGGATTCATTACTAGAATTAAATATATATACTATATCAGTTACACTATAGCACCTCAATGGGTTGAGATAAACGCATGATAAATCATTTCTTAGCCTTCACCTAATAGTAAGTGACGTATCAAGAGACAAACTATGCTACACACATCTTTATTAGTGTCCACAATAACTTACAACAAAGTTCCTAATACATCATGGAATCACCTAGATTTACCAATAAGTGTGATGTAAAAAACTCCCTCAGAGCCACATCAGCCAACATCACTTTTACCATCATCCATCCTCTGAATGGATAATATGTATATCACCATTAGGGAACCCATCTGGGTCATGTCTAATAGATATTTTATTACACATTGTCTCAAAGTTGATATCACTAAACGAATCCTCCTTAACACAATGTATAAGTGTTTGGGTAACAACCATCGACTGTAGGTAAGATACACCATCAACACCCACTAAGAAAAAAATTAGGATAACAACTTCAATGCCCAACCAACAACTATGAATAAGATCTCTTTCTAAGGGTATCTACCACCACTTCCTCCTTCCCAAGATTTTGTAATCTATTGTGTTCATAATCTTATTGGGACATTAAATATCCACTCTAACTCAAGTTACAAATTTTCTACCAAAAGATATACTTTAGTCTCTTTCAGTTACAATAGAAGATAAACCACTCAACCATAATATAGTGTTACCACACATTCAGGGATAACACAACGCATAGTATCTCTAGATCTAGAGTCACATAGTTCTTCTCAAGAGGTATCAGTTTTCATGACCCAAAATGTATCACTTCTTAACTTGGCATCATAAAACATCCAACCTGATCTTATAGGCACCATAAAAAACTATATACCATACACCCTCCTTTGAAAGTCCCAGGATGAGGGAACTCATCAGCCTCTACCTCAAATCCTACTAATCCTATATGAAAATAATTTTCCAAATAAATGTATATCCCTTTGGGTTGAAATATATCAAAGGTTCTTATGTACTAGAGAAATTAGACACAAATATCTAATAGTGACTAGCCAAATGAAGGAATTTATACCAATTATTAACACTATTTGTAACACCTTGAGATTTTATGATATAGATTATTTTAAATTTCATTGATGTCTAGTTTTTAAGCTAAACTAAGATTAGCTTTATCTTTATGAAACATTTTATTATCTTACAGTATATACAACACTATACTTGTCTTATGTTACACACAATTTCATGTTCTTTTGAGAAAATTCATTTCACACAACACTGATTATATATTTTGTTAAGTGTTTAAAAGAACTATGTTTCTTTTTATTATATACAAAAAACCAAAGTAACCTTTCAATAAATGAAATATTGACTTGTCTTGCATTATATGCAACAGAGATGTTCCTCGATAACTTACATTATATGCAATACTAAGTTTCACTAAAAAATATATTGTTAAAAAATCATTATTTGTGGGGTTATAAACTAGTGATTATGACTATAAGTAACCAAATTTTTAATATTATATAACATTAAAATTCATTATATTTATTTTCTAGAATATTCTATAAGAATAAATTCATTTGTTTTGGATAAAAGAAGTATTTTTTCAAAAAAAGTAGTTTTGCAGCTGTTTGATAGGGCAAAAAATTTAAATCTAGTTTTTAACACATTAATATATTTTATTTTACAAAATAAATTTATCCATTAGAATAGGGACATCAAAACTTACCTTCATTGAAATTATGGTATTTTTTAGATTAAATTCATATTTTAATGAATTGTGAAAATACTGCCTTTTAATTCAAAACAAACTTTTCTTCTAATTTATATAGTTAGATTATTTTTTTAATTTTTTTTAAATTTTAATTGGAATATTTTTTTCATTTAATACAATATTGTTCACTATAAGTAATTTTACATTTAAATTGGACAAAATTACATATCAATCTTTTGATATGTATTTACTTCTTAAAAATCTCTTTGTTGGTTTTGACAACAAAAATTAATTTTAAATTAATTTCTACCAATTATTTGTTTTAAATTTTGAATAATTTATTCCATATTTTGAATTATAAGGTCCAAATTGTGTTAATAAGTACCTTCTATTTTTTGGGCAGTATGAATAGTTTCTTTGGTAATTTGTTTTACCATGGATAAAGGTAAATCAGGTGAATTTTGGTAAGAAACAATATGATAAAGATAATAAAATTACCCTAACACCTGAAAAAATCCTATTGGATGAATTAAATTCGACCAATGTCTCCTAATGTCATAATTTATTCATTTAATTATCCTTTTTACATTAAAGTTGTGTAATTATATTTATAACAAAAGACAGTGACAACATGTCACTCTCATGTATCTTATAAGTTTAATAATATTAATGTAGTGATAAACTTGATAAAACATATAAAATGAATTTTATCTAGAAATAAAATGAAATTATAAACATCATTTTAGTTTATTTAGTATTTTTTTAGATTAAATAATTAATATTAATTATGACACAATAGTGATGTTTAAATTTTTTTATTAATAGAAATTTCATGTAAATACTTTTAAAAACATTTAAAGAAATATCATATGAAGTAATTTATGTGCTAAAAAAACTTATAGGTGACTATGACATGTTGATAGTGTAATAAAAATTTTGTTTCAAATTTATCTTTTGTTTGATTTTTATTTAAAGTCAAATGAACAAATAGTTTCAAAATTGACACTATTGACATTTTATAAAAATTACTTATTATTAAATTATTTAAAAATCCCAAAAATATTTAAAAATTAAAATGTGAAAATTATATGGTCTAAAATTTCATAAAGGATCCAATTATTGAAAATTTACAACACATAAGTAAATATTTATAACCATTTAATATTTATAATATAATTACCACAAATAAAATCAAATAGGTTAAATAATGATATATCAAAATGATAAGGTTTAAAATAAAATCAAAACATTTCTAAATTTTATATTTTGAAAATATTTATACCCATACTCATCTTATCTTAAAAATAAATGAGTTTGGAACCATTATAAATAGAAAGTAAATATATAATAAAATAATATTTCAAGACATTCCTAAAGTTCCCCTCCTCCCTCTTATAAAAGGCCCCCACCTCTACCCACTTACTCACAACTTTCAAGCCCTTTGTCTCAGGTAACCTATACTGAAATAAGATCACAAAATCCCTCCCTTATATATAGTTTCCAATATTCGGGAAGAAACCCATCCTAGGGATAAATTTTGCGCAAATAAAAAGGATATACTCGAAAAGAGGAGTTTCAGATACATACGAAGCATATCTGACCTAAGGTAAGGGATAATTTTTCAATGTCATGTTTATCTAAGATTGTTTATACATAAGTATTTATGGGGGATATATTTCTCAAACATGTCCAAATTTTCTAAAAATGTTCTCATAAAATGTATATTATTCTTCTATAAATGTTTAAAGTCATTTTTACTGATTTTTTACTTTTACTACATGGTATGGAAGGAATATTTCTTTTTTTTACCATATGAGGTACTTTTTTACTTTTCTAGAAAATGTTTGAGGAGAATGTTTATTTTAACTTATATGACATGAATAGATTTTTACATCTTAAAAACTCCTTATTTCCAAGAAGCTTACTCTATAAGGTTTCACATTTATTTTCAACTAAATTATTTTCTTTTAAAATTGGAAGTCATTTTGAGAAAAGAAAAAAAATTGCAAAGAAAGGATATTTTTTAAATTAATTAAGATCAAGTGTTTTATCAAAATTATTTTCAATCTAAGATGATTCTCTTTTAATAGGGTTATGTTTTTATCCCTTTAATTGTTATGATTTTATAGTGTTAATGATGGAATTATATTTTAGGTGGATTATGTATGATGGAATTATGTTTAAGAAACAAATTTTTTTCTTGGGTTATTCTATGATGACTGGTTTATGATTTTTTGAAAATGAAAGAATTATTTCAATATGATATTTTTGGGAATTATGTCCCCATCCAATGTATTGGTTAAAAATTTATATCTCATGAGATAGACATGGCTAGAATGAAAAGTAAATCAAGTTTAGTAATACAGGGCTAGAATGGAAAGTTAATCTGGTTATGTAATACATGGCTGGAATGACAAGTAAATAGGGTTTAGTAATACATGGGTGGAATGGAAAGTAAACCTAGTTCAATAATGGAGTTTTCCACTATTATGGTCTTGGAAAAACATTCTTGGACATTATTGAAATTATATTACGTGCTTATTTGTTTTAAATAATTATTTTTTATGCCAATTCTATTTTATCATTTGTAATGCTCTTTTACGATCTATGCCTTACAAACATCCATAATTTTTTCCATGATTCACTATTTTGATGTTTAAACTTTACGTTCATTATTTTAAATTCTTATTTTTATGGTTTGTTTTATGTTCTCCATGTTTACCCTTTCTGAGCATTTGATCTCACCCTTTTTATGTTTTCTTTTCCCCATGATATTGATAATGGATTTAGTTTGGAAAATAAAAGGGGGAGATCTTTATGGGAGATGTTGAAGACCATTCACCAAGTCAGAAAATTATGTTTCAAGTTTCCAAAAACACTAAACTAATACAGTCTTTGGTGTATATTTTTGTAATGTATTATGTATTCTAAAAAATTAATGTAATTTCCATGTATTTAAAGCTTGTGTTGTTAGACTATTGGGTGCCTCCTATGAAAATGTTTCATAAACCATTTCTATATCCATGGAGACACCCTATACTAAGATGAAATATACTAGATAGTGGACCTCTTGAATGCATAACTTACACTTCATGACATTAGCACAAATCTAGTTCTCTGGAAATGTGTTTAGGACAATACTCAAGTGTCTAACATGATCCTACAATGATGTTTTTACACTATATTTTCATTGATGAATACCACCACATACCCATATAATAAATTATTAATGATCATGTTCTTGAGTCTCATGAACAAAAATTGTGAATTAATTATATTGAAAGGAATCAATAAGTAATTATAATACTGTAGTGAAACAAAAATTAAATATTTTGTATATCCACTTCTCTTACGTGGATCTGATGATATCTTGATCCATGGTCAATCTTAGAGAACCATATTTCACTACATAACTATTCATAGATGTCATCAATCATGGGAAGTGGATACTTATTCGTTATGTTCATCTAGTTCAAGTAATGATAATCCACACAAAACCTTATGCTCAAATTCACATTGTTGATAAAAAAATAAAAGATTCCTAGGGAGAAAAAATAGGTTTTTCGAATATGTTCCTATAAATTTCTTCCAACTACACCATCATTTTCACAAATTTCTGTGGTAGCCATCCAATATGTTGGTTCTAGAATTAGGTAAAATCATTAAGTGGCATTCTATTCTAAGTTATATCTCATGGTGGGGAGGTATTACAATCTTTTCCTCGTGAAATACAAAATCATACTCCACAACCACCATTAGAAATTTATAGTCTATAGCACCCACTGCTCCTCGGGGTAATACAGGACAACAAATGAGTAATCTACAATATACTCATATATAATATCCAATCCAACATTTTCTAGGATTCCTCTTAACCAACAATGGATATCCTAATTCCATCACTATAGAAACAATGCATCATACACTAGAAGCATTTAGTATGAGCCAAAACTATGTGATCACTATGTCCCATTTGTTTGGTGTTTCTATGTGAAAAGTCCAACCCATTTGATCAATTAAAATAACTATGTCTCAAACCATAAAAGTGGTAAAAAAAAGAGTGGATATAACCCATGTATATATATACTACATCTAAATTAATAAAGAATCATATCATACCTATAATAATCTTAGGAGAAAATATATCATAGGAATATATGTCTTAAAACTATCCTCATACCTAAGAACTATCTCAATGAGTTTGGCATGGACCACCTGGGGTAGTGGTGTAAAATAGTCAAAAACATATGCAAGCTCCAGATTCCCTAAATACTCAAATGTCACGTATGTCAACCTACTAACCTCCATTTTCATTCCCCTATCTCCACTCAAGAAATTCATCAACATTTTCTCTGTTACATTCTCAAAGGTTCATATAATCCAATAAGATATATTCCTAACCATCACAAGAAAAAAACCATTATCACATAATTAACTAGAACTATATTCAAAGACTTTAATTACAGACCCAAAAATATTACAGCCTCCTCCAAAGAGTCTTATAGACATACATCCCTATGTCTTCCTTTGGCAACTAGATCCTAAGATCTCATCTATGAAGGTCACACTACTAACAAAAACTTTCATCATCTTATAATAAATAAATATCACCATCACTAAATTAATCTCAAGAACCCCAACATATGTTGGAATGTAGAAATATATCACTCTATAATTAATATCTCAATGCATGACTTTATTGAAGGTTAGTGATTAAAATAGTGGGTCTTGAACTATATCCATAGAGTATCGAAATAGGTTAATGGGCCATGAAAAATACTCTTCCATGGTCATGATGGAATGATGTAGATAAAGAATATTTCGGATATGAACCCCTCACAACATGTCTAGATATACCTCCATGAACATAAAATCAATCCATTTTAAGGAGTGAGTCATCTATTATCACATCTATGTCACTATATTACACCATCACTCTATATATACTTGAATAATATACACTTATAAGATGTAAATATGGTTTGGAGGTGTCCTCGCATGGAGAAAAACATAGATAACTACCTCTATAAAATCATAATAAACCTTTGGGTTTGGATTGTGATGAAACCAAAGTGTTTTTTCCACTGAATCTCATATTATTCTAAGCCTATACAAATAGTTACATGGTACATTTGGTGAAAAATGATTCTCAATAAGTTTTATTAATAATGTGAAACCACATGGAGGTACCACCTCCTGTACTATACTCTATAATGAATCCTCAAGACACTATAAATTATCTATGTAATCCTAATGTGGAATCATGGTTGTAAATAATCATTCAGGAATCCTAAACAAATCTATACAAACCATTATCAAAGTGTATATCTAGGAAGATAAATCTAGAAGGACATAGAAATCAAAACCCATTAATTAATGATTCATGTACCAAAGTTTCATTTGAAACATATGTCTATATATAAAAGGTTAAAAAGTAGGTTATCAATGTCTTAGTGAGTGGATACGTTCATCCCAACACTAACTCTAGTGTCCCTTGACTAAAAGATGAACTCAAAACACCTTAACACTATTTCTTAGGTTCCCAATCACATCATAAATGCTTGAAAATATCCAACAATGGCCATAAGATGAAAACAAATATAATACAACTCTATCAAGACCTAACTAGATCAGGGCCCACCTAAAAGGTGTCAATCTAACAGTGACACCCCTAGACCACATCCAATTGGAAAAGGGATGGATACCAACACCGAGTAGTCATATTAGACACATTGTAGGCCTTATACTAAGGTACCTTTACCCGTAAACATATCCAAATACTGATACAATGTTGAAATATAGAATAAAACGGATACCATAATATATGCTTAATATCTACCCCACATCAGTGTATGGTAAGTACTGAAAAGAATAATGGGGAAAATATAATCCCAAAAAAACTATTATATGAGTCTATATTATTATGAATTATTTGAACATAATCAAATAAAACAACCTGGTATAAATAAAAATATTTTTATCTCTTTATGCTTCACCTTCTCTTAATACTACTAGGACTATATCAAAATTCCTATCATCTATACAAAACATGGAACGTGGTGGGAGATCTCATGTAGGGTTGAGTATAACTATACCCAATATGACACCATGAAAACACCAAACATAAATCATGAAGAGAGTAGTCATCTCATCATAATGAATATATTTAAAAAATAATATCAGATACAACAATAAAAAACCATAACCTAGATATTCTAATAATAGGAAAAATTTATCAAATGGGTCTCAATAATACTACTAACCAATGGATTTTTTAAGCAATCAGGGTAATTATTATTGACGAGAACTCACTCCATGAGCCATGCTATCACTTTTGGATCTCATTTGAGAGTTCATGATCTCTATGAATCATTAAATAATTACTCAAAAAATGTATAAATATGTCGATACACAAATATATAATCTCTATCATTTCCTTTAGGTTATACTGGACACTACCTAGAATAACCCACAATGTGGGGGATAAAATACCCTTGTATATTGGAAATGATAATTCATGAATCGCCACCTAGGGAATATAATAAATGATAGAGGATAACACCTCATGTCACATAGACATAATGAAAAATATTATTCAAATATAATCCTATAGGGGGATCCAAATCATTTTCTCAAGATACAATGCGTTAGTGTAACCTCATAGGGATTAAACAATAGAATTCACCCAAGTCAAATTTTTCCACACAAAATATTCTTAGGGCCTCAAGGATACCTGTATAATGTACCCAATTTGTGCTAGGAGTAAATAATTCCTGTTTCCAATCTCAGTTTTTCTGATGACTTTTCATCTCTCACATCATTTCTTTCTCTTTATATATACATGAAATTCCCTTTTAAGATACATTACATGTAGAGGTCACCAAAAACTGAAATTGTACAACATGTGAATGTCCATATACTCTATATCATCCTCGTATAATCCATGTCATACCTATGTACCCGGTTGTGCTCATTTTTCTTACTCATTAATGTGACTATGTATCCCTATGGATAATTTCGTGATGCTGACAATGGGACACATGATGTGTGATATGAAACAAATAGTGCGTGATATTGTTCTCTATTTTTTAACCATATCATCATAGGATAGTAGTAAATGTTGTCTGTTCTTCCTAAGTATACACCATGTAGTCCTGATTTTCACAGATAATCCATTTTGTTATATGCATCATGCTTGCACTGACACCACTGTCAATTATTCCATGAGACCCACCGATATAAGTGGATTTAGAATTTTATACACCTTTATATAATCAGTGATTATAATTTTTTCACTTGAAAACCCATCATGAAGCCTCTACCATTTAACTACCATGTAAAGATGAAAAACCCCACAACGTGGTATCTCCAATACAAACCTGATCCTTTCTCACCGCTTTATGTCACAACTACATTGTATATATCAATATTGTACTAGTGGTGATGATATATTATGAAAAATAATGATTGTGTAATGATTTTTTACCATGTATTTGTCAAACCACCAGCCAAATGGGATGTCGATGATGAATGCCCAATAATAGGGGAGAGAAAACAACAAAATATAATAAGAGGAATGAACACATACCATTGATTTTGTTAAACTCGATTCGTTTCTGTTTTAACAATGAACAATGAAGTAATAAATAATAAATTAAAATCAATTACATAATCATTGTAATATAGAAACATCAATTGTAATCAATCATCGATAAACATTCAAAAATGTTATGTAAATTGGATCATGTTCGACATGGGATAACTAAACTAGATAAATTTAAATAACAAAAATTCCCTACCATAGGTTTGTATAGATCACTAATGAAGAATCACCACACATCAATATCATTGGAAAGATCGACAATCATTGATTAACACCCCAATTTCTAATCCATGATTAATCATTAATTTTCAAGAATCCTACTCAAATTGACATCTCTGAATCCCTAAGGTTATGTGTTTTACCCTAGATATTTTCCATAATTGATATTATATATCATAGGATTTGGATGTGATTTAATTATAAAAAATGAATAAATGAATAAATTTCTAAATTTATTTAATTTTTATTCTAACAATGAATGTTCTTAATCCAGACACCCGATACACTTAAATATTTTGACATACCAAAGGTAAAACCCACGTTTTATATACAACCAATGTTTCCAATTTCTAATCTAAGACGTCATTCGATAGTTACTCCATTATTTCAGAACAAATACATGCTCTTATTTTAAAATTTTTATAATTTTTATTATTTCAACATTGAGGCTCACTAGGCCCTAGAATATCAGGTCGTCTATGTTCTATAATTCGAAATTATTCCATAAAATATTCCAAACTCATAAAATTAGTTGTCATTGAAATTTAATTTAATTTTATCTTTTATATGTATATATGATCGGCCTAGCAAGAGAAAATTATATGTATGAATTCATTCCTGCTACACTTCATTTACTATTGATGGATATATTTATTTTATTCAACATAGTTTGATTTACTATTAAGGATAACTCTTATTTTGTTTTAATCTTCTATTAAAGTCTTTGGTATAGGGGAATCGTCTTTTAATGACACTACCTTAGACCCCCAATGCTAGTCCAAATCCTCTAGTGAATAGGGAGGTGTTCCTAAGGTCATGTTACTCTTTACCCTAGACACTGATGAGTGGTGATAGGCTATTTATGTTATAAAAAAGTGTGTTACGTTACTTTAAAAACAATGTAATACCAAATGTATCATCATAATTACCTAATTAATGAAAATGATCATATTTTTCCCCTATTAGACTAAAAGATCAATTAGGTTCTATAATTTCAAACACGAGATTCATAATATTTTTAAAATGTTTTATTTTACATCATAAATATATATTTTGTCTTTCAAAATCATTTCCAAATGTTTAAATTCATTTTTATATCATGATTATTTCATAAAAGTAATAGTATGTTTTCAATTGCGACTATTCGCTATTCCAAAACATTAAACCTTTTTAGGAAATTCATAGAAATCCATGCTTAGATAATTCTACCATTATTTATCCAAATATTATTTCCCTCTTCATATATCTTAATTTAAAATTTTTGATTTCAAAATTAAAAAAAATATTCATATATTATTATTGAAATTTAAATAATTTTAAAAACATTTGTTTTTACCTTAAATAATTTTCTTATAATAAAACTTAAAAAATATTCAATTTATTTTTTAAACATAATAATTAACAATATACCAAAAAATGAAATTTTTTGTAAAATATACCTCTTTAATACTATTGGATTTTAATCAAATCCTATGGGAAAAATTATTTATCTTTAAACTGTTCAATTTAATAAATTCATCGATACCAGAACTGATCAAATTATCATTTAAAATAATAATAATATAATTATAGGATTTTCAACAAATCATTTTAACTATATTTTTATCTACTTGAGGTTTTATCTTTTTTAAACATTCTTATTGATATTCTACATATTAAAATCATGATGTATTAGTATTAACCTTATTACTGAAATATGGAATAGTTTATTTTGGTTTGGTTTTGTGTGTGCTATAATCTATCAAACATAATATTTATTTTAAGAAAAACTCATACTGAATAATAGGGAGTTATATTCTCCCCCTTAAATATATTAAACCGTCATAATTTTAATTTCTACTCACAAATGATAAATTTTTAATCATATGACCCAATATATAATTATTGATTCTATACCATGGATAAACCGATAAAACTCATATTTTTTATTATAATAAGAATATATTGAGATTCTCAACCATTTGTTCCAAATATTCCTACTTAGTTGGATATATGTCTTTGGAGTTCATAAAGCCAAACCTTTCAAAACATTATTTTCATTATCCAATTTCCAACAAAATATTAAAAATAAAATATTTATGATAACATATAATGAAACTTAGTTTAAATTATCATAAGATTATAAAAACTAAATCCTAAACTTTCTTCTATCAGGACACATTTAATTAAACCCATGATACATTTTGTTCAACTTTCATATTATTGGGTCGACCTATAACTCGTTTTTCTAAACACGGGTTGTACAAAGTCATATTTCTATTAAGTTATCTAACTCGATATGTTTTATATCACAACATGAAATTCCATTAAAATATTTCATAATGATTCACAATGGGAATGTGAATTAACCAAACCAATGACCTTAGGTGTGCCAATTTTGGTGTGTAATTATGAAAAACAATTTGTGCACTATTTAAAGAGTGATTTGACACTCAAAACCCCATTTTAGGGTTATTATCCAAGTTACTCTTTCAAGAGACTGTAACATCGTATTTTTATCTAGAGAGGGATTCCATTTATATGAATCCCCACACACTATAATTTGCTAAAACATTATGATCTTTGACTATATTTATTCATATCCCTAGAGATTTTACCAATGTTAGGTTTTCCAAATTCCAAAAAATTTCTAAATTATTCCCCAAAAAATAACTAAACCATATTTGGATACAGACTAACATGGCTAAGTCTAGAACACCAAGGTATGATGCTAAAACCCCATTCCTTATAAACTAGATTTGATACCATGTGATAGGACATAAGTTTAAAATACATATATTCAAAATTAATAATACCCTATATAATAATATCACATAGTATTTAGAAACGTTTTGTTTAGTTATAATATGGATTATTTAAGGAAATAACTTATTTCACAACACTTGTGACCTTCTATATATTCAAACCATACTGATCCCCTTGTCGATATATACTAGGTTATTATCCACTTTATATCTTGGGGAATTAAAATTAATAATAAATGGATGAGATCAAAAAAATTAAGGGAACATTTATCAGTGAGTCATCATAAAGGTTAGATTATAGAAATATGAGGAAAAATGGAAAAGAGAGAAATATCATATTAAAATAAAATAAACCAATAGAAGTTTTCTATATAATATAATGACATGTAACCTCAATTGATCAAACATACACCATGGAATAAGTGTGTGGAATCAGAAGACAATAATCATATTCCATGGAGTATAGAAAACCATATGACATATAAATCTATAATAGCTAAAAGAAAATTTAATAATTACAATATGGATGTGTTCAAATGAAAACCAATATATAAATAACAAATTTAGGCCTCGTATAACCACCCATGAACATTATTGGGTTTAGTCCTACCAATATTGAACCATTGTGAATAGTATTACCACTAGTATACACTTGGAATTTGGATTATCAACCATTTACCCTCAGGCTTGGTCATACAACTCATATATCCTTTGGCTCACTAAAACCTCTTTTATACCCTTGAGATTGGGGTAAGATATGTTATACCCTTTTTATCACATTATATATAATAATTTTCAAATAATTAGAGGTAGTTATATGACCCTAAAAATCTATTAATAATAAAAACTATGTATGTGTTACATACAAAACCAATCATATCTCTTAGAATGAATTGACCATGGAATTAAAATTGGTTTTGAAACATTTCAAAATGGTTTCAAATGAAATAAACTCATGATGTTGTTTAATTGATCACTAAAATAAAATAAATTAAATTATGTATTTCAAAAGTTAAATTAGGGAAAGATTAATGAAATATCACAATAAAAGAGAGAGATATTTTAGAGATAAGGATGAAAATTATAAAGAAATCATGAAATGAGATTTCATAAAAAAGTTTCATTGATGTGAAAAAGGAATATATGAGACACCTTTAAACAAATAATTTTAAGAAAGTGACATGAAAAACATTTAAAAATAAAACATTAAACAAAATTGAAACAATGTATCCTTGAAAAATAAATAATTTTTTACAAAGGTAATATGGATTGGAAGATAAAATATTATATTTTTAAAATAACAGATAATTAATATTTTAAAATAAATTTATTAAAACCCGCTTCATTTTTGAAAAAATTAATAAATTATTCATTTAAAATGGGTAATAATATTTATTAAGATCACAGTTAATTTTATATATTTTGATTTAAAATAATGAACAGAACAATTTTTGGTTGAAAGAACAAAGAAATAAAATATAATGTAATTATTGGATAGGATGTGTAATATTCTTAACAACACTATACATTTATGAGAAATAAATTCATCAAAGAAGAAGAATGAAGTTGAAATTTTCAATTTCAAAAGTGGTAAAGATAAAATTAACATATAATAAAATCTTAGGTTAGTGGAAAAAAAATAGTAAAGGGAAATATCTAATGGGGAATCATTACAACAAAATGAAAAAAGATTTTAGTTAAAAAAATCCATTACAACATGGGTATATATTGAAGAAATATCCAATGAAGTATATAACATTAGATGAATTTTTAATTCTATTTTAATATATAAAATTATCATAAAATCATCTATATGGTAGTATATAAACTACACAATAAAAACAATGTGATGAATAATTAATATGTATTAATGAATGAAACTTGAGGCAATAAAACATTACCCTAACTATCATCTACTGTCAAAGCACTTTAAAATCCTATATAATAAATATATACATCATAATAACCTATTTTATGAAGTTACTTACATCTATTAACTTTATTAATCATTAATTATAAATGATCATTATTTATTAATGAGATAGTTATTTTTTATTTTCATCATCATAGGTTAGTAATTTCAATTGTTTATTGGATTTTTTATAATGGGGATGTTGAACCCCATTCATTGAAAAAAAAACAGATCATTCATAGTTTATTAAATGAACTATAATATAATATAACTAATTTTTTATAATGTTTTATTATTATTTCGTGATATTTTTAGATATGATATGTTGTGATGAAATCACTAACATGCTTGTTTTATTTAATTTAATGATATCAATGGATTACATTAAAATGATTACTAATTTTTGTATAATATATAAAGAACTATTTTAATGTAATATTTTATTCAAAATATCATAAAAATGTATCAAATATATTTCTATAATCATATAGGTAATGAATGAATGAAAACAATATATCATCCATGGAGTTGGTAGTCCGCACGTACACATGAGCAACATTTCAGTTTTTTAAAATATATTGAAAAAATAATATTAGAAAAATATTTATATTTTTATAGTCATAATTATTTCATAGATATTATATTTATTTACTAAAAATATTATATGAACCATCCATGTTTGTTGGTGAGGAAAAATAAAAAAAAATATCATCCACAGAGGAGGTAGTCTGCACATATGTATGAGAAATGTTTTTTCAAACGATTGATAGAAAGGTAGGAAAAGATTATTCCATTAACATAAAAACATTATAATATAAATATGATACATTTTTAATTATTTTATCATGTAAATAATAGATTTTTAATACTTAGCAGAAAAATTAAATGAATGGAAATGAAAAATGAATGCTCGAGAGTGTTGAACTTACTTCCCAGAAAAAATACTTCTTCCTATATAGAATGGTGTTTGGGTTATAAAATCACCTCTATAACTTGGAAATTATTGTTTGGATGTTTTTGGGTAGAATATTTTTATCCATGAATCTTTGGATGGGAATTAAGGTGTGATGGAGAAGGACTCCTTTTTTAAGTTAGAGTGTTGGTACTATTGTAAATACTCAAAAATTAATGTTATAAACATGAAACATTCAATGGAAGGTGGCTTCAGAAGAGAAAAATAATGGTTATGGGGTAAACATTAGTAAATATCCCCCCTATAAACAAAAAATAAAATATAATTTTAATGATTTTTAGTCAATTTCTAATTGAAATAGATTTTTACCCTATTTTAATTTTACTGGATATCATATTTTTTAGCTCTGTAAGTTATATTTATGCCTAAAAATTAATTTTACACTTTTTTCTTCTTTTTAATTAATTTAAAAATATTAAAACCATTTTACTGTACTCAAATTCGAGATATGGTAAAAATTAACATTAATAAAAGTGTTCTCAATGAAACAAAATCAGTTTTTAGAAAATATTTCTTCAAAGTGTAAAAATGAATTATCATAGAAAAAATGTATAAAGTAGATTAACATGATATTTATTTGTATATGGATAAAAAATATTTTTTTTCTTTAAACCCAGTTAACTAAATATATTCTTATAATCACTTATTCGAAGAAAAGAAAAAAATTGTTCTTTTATTTGAATAAAACATCGCATAGGATATAAAATATCAAATATAGTTTTAATAAAAATACAAATAATTAATTAATTTTTATTATCAAATATATATTTATTATTTTAATAATGTTTCCAATTATTTAAATTCTTTATTATATTGTGATGATGTTGTAAAAGTAAAAATATTGGTAAAATGGTTTTGTTAAAAATTCAACAAAAAAATATTCCATTTTAGAAGAATCATATAAATTCAAAGTAAGAAAATTATTACATGAATAATCTAAAATTATTTTTATTTTTTAAAAATAAATAATCTTAATTTTATAAAATTATCCCTTAAACAGAAAAATAAAATATAATGAAAAACTACTTTTAGAAGAAAATGAATTTTTGAATTATTGAGTGTTCTTAAACATATTTCACACCAATTATAATTTAAATTAGTATTAAAATCATTTTTAACATTGAATATTTTTTACAATAACCTTTTCAAAATTTTCAATTTACTTTTTTATGATAAAAATATACAATATATAGAAATATACAATTTGTTGAAACATTTTAAACCTAAAACATTTTAATAAATTATGATTGAACATTATAATTTATCTTCAACCAATTAATTTTAAGGAATTTATTTTTATTCAGACGAATCAAATTATTCTTAAAAAAATAATTAAATTATGTATGAAATTAAAGGAAAACTTTTTAAATAACATTTTCTTAAATATGGATTATAATTTTTCTTTATTTTTTATTAAATATATTTTATATTATAGTCTCAATGATTATTAATTTTTATCTTAATTTATAAAATATAATGTTTTTTTGGATTGGGATTTCTTTTTATACAAACCAATAAATATAGTATTTATTTAATGATTGACATTTACTAAAATCTTGGAGTGTTACATGAAAAAACATTTTTTACAAGGATACAAGAGGTTAAAATAATGGGATATAAATTTTTATATCTGAGTTATTATGTGAGATCTATACTAAATAAATTAAATATGTTTTATTCCAAACCAATGTCAACGTTAATTGTAATTTCAAAAATACTTATGAAATATAAGAATTGATAGTAAAATTGTATACATAAATTTATTTAAAATTAATATTTTTAATTTCATTAATTTTTATCTGATTTTAAGAAATAATATTTTTTATTCACTTGTGGGTAATTGGTAATATTTTTAATTTATTTAAAAATAAGTTAAAATTAAATATATCTTTTGATTTATGATTTTATTTTAATAATATAAAAAATTGATTGAGTTTTTTAGTTCAAAATTTGACCTAGATAGATAAAAATAAGTCAAAATATAGTGGATATAGAAGTAAAGAAGAAAAAGGTCACATGATTTGTTCATGGTATTCATAGGTGGTTTGGAACTATGTACATAGGGGAGAGTAGTTGATAGCCTCATCGGGGGGTTAACCCTATTGTTGTTGTAGTCCACTAGCTCCTATTAGTCTTTAACAGTGAATGAATATGATGATATGTAATATTAATCATCCTTTAGTGATCCATGACTCCTATGTGGGATGAGATCATCCCATCCACTGTTAATCACTTTGTATTTTTTTGTTTCGATTTGGGGATACACCATATTCTTCTCTCACATTATCTTCGTTATGGACAACCATTTCAGCTATAGAATACTCTATGATTGGGGAGTGGTGCTCATGGTCCAAACTTCCATTGTAATGAGGATCATGATATAATAATTTAGTTGAATTATAGTTTACTTTGGCGGATTAAATAATGAACGTTTTTCATTATAGGATACATAACCTACCCATAGATGTTTGAAATCATGATGAGTGTATGGTTTAATCCTAATACTATATTGGAAAGTTGTCTAGTGCATGGAGAGGGTTCTAAGAAACATGGAATGGGTTTTTGATGTGGGATTTGTAGATTAATATATGATGGGGAAAATTTTATGTTGAAATTTCACTAAATGGGATATGATATCGATTTTAAAATTGCACCATAATATGGTGAGGAAGACGAGACGTTTTCATTGAGGAAGAGGCCACAACATTATTGTTATTTACATCATATAGGTCCTCAGCTTTTTAGGGTTTTCATTTTTTTATGGAGGATTTTCACTGTAAAATAGTACATTTTCATGTTTCATCCTTGTCTTCCAATGATGGGTTTCCACCGCAAAAATAGAACTACAGTTTCCATTTCTTATCTCTAGATATAATGTAGAATGTTTTTATCACTCCATTCATGTGAGAGTTTAAATATAATCAAAGGGGTATTTGAGGACCATTCCATGAGTATTCCATGAATATTAGAGGAGTTTAAGGATGATTAAATTTAAAGATATGTATTTGAGATAAATTCATAAATAAAGAATATACTAGATTAACATGGATATATAAATAGTTTCAGATATAAAGATATCCAAACAAACACACACTCACATGGATATTCATGTTTTGTTTTTATAGAGAGGTACCTTTATAGACTATATGAATATATCAATGAAAATATATGAGATAAATGTGGTATATATAGTGGGGAAATGAGGGAGATTAAAAATATATATGCAGAAGAAAATTTTGTCTATAAATACATGATGACATTATTTTAAAAAGTAAGAGACATTATCATCTATAAGGGGGTGTTATGCTGCTATAATAGGATCCCGACAGGTATCAAGGAAAAATACTGACGTCAAAATTTTGAATTGAATATTGAAGGAGGATTAAACATAAACTATTAAGTGTTCTATCATAATAATAAGTTTATTTTATTTTTCTCATTTGGTTTTGTAACTAAAAATTCATACATTGGTTGTTAAAAAATATGATTATGTTTTATTTTCTTCAAGGAATTTTATTTTAGAAAAATCTTTTTTATTCCCTCCCCCATGTTTCATTATTAATCCAGGTTCATGATAGTGATTATGAGTTTCAAGAATCATAGGAGGGGGTAAAATGTAATGAAGTGGGTGTGTATTATATTATTTTAATTATATTTTTCTTATAAGGATTAAATTTATTTTATAAATTTATTGAGCTTTATCAATATATTATTTCATAATTCATAGCATGAGTGTTTGTTTCTATGCCAGGAAACCCAATTCAATTCAGGGGAGTGGAGGAGAAAGAGTCGGCATTAAATCCATCATCAGACATTGAGAATGATATTTATTGTGCTTAGAAATACAGAAAATTTCCTATTTGGAGGTATTAGTAATCATATACAGTCATAATTGAGTCCAAGACGAAGATATAGTTACCCCATGGAGTCTCATGGTTGACGGTATGGTTTATTTAATAAGTAATTTTGAATTAATATATTTTATTAAAAACCATGCCAGGATAGTTTCTTTCCCTTTTTCCTTTTTTTGAGTCTATAATTTCATTTATCATTCATTTAGTATATTTTAATTCTTTTAAATCATGATTAGAAAAATATATAAAATTTTGAGTTCATATTTCTCATTGGCTCGACCTTGATAAATGCAATTCCTAGACAACTACTTGATAGTTTTATAGATTTTTGGATCTTAATTTTTAAATTATAAACTAATTTAATACTGTTTGATGTATTGAAAAATTTGGGATATGTCATGGATGATAAATACATTTATTCTACTTTATACATTATTATAATCATAATTATATTATTACTTTGGTAACTCAATCATATACTATGTTTACAATAGGATTGAATGTTTATTTCAAAACTAATATGAATGAGGAACATCTCACAGTGGTTAAATGAAACATGAGGTGTATTTTGAGTTATTTTTATTCTATGTTTTGGACTAAGAAAGAGATATGGTAGAAAAAAATTCCAAATAATATGATTCATTCTTTATGAGAAGAAAATAAAATGTATTTTTGAGTAAAAATAAATAAGTAAAATAATTGATTTTGGGAGAAGTTTAATATATCTATGTGAACAAGGTATTCACTAAACTTGTATAGATGTTGAAATAGTTTAAATATATTGTGGAATAAGTGAAGTGGAATATGGTGATATTATGTGATAAAAATAGTGAAATAAATCTCATAGAAATACAATACAACACTCTCAAACCAAACATATCGAGATAAAATTGCACTCTATTAGAGAAAGGGTAAATAAATTACTAATCAAACTATGGTATAATTGAACTAAAGATAAAGAAGTAAAGATTAGTACTACGTCGTTTTCCAATCATGTATTTGAGAAGAATCATCTAAAAATGAGTTTTTAAAAAATTCCCTTATATTTTGGAGGAATTTATGTACACAAATCATATTGAATATAAATGTTTCAAACAACATGGGATGTAGTGAATGATAAAGAGGGTGATATTTTCTATGGGTTTTATTTTTCTGAGGTAAGTCTTCAAGGTTCTATTTCATTGGTTTTATAATCAAAAATGGTAACTATAGTAGAAATTCAGTAGAACATAGTGGTCACGCTTGATATCAATGTTCAAAGGGTTAGAATGACATTATTTTCCAATAATTTTTTCTAAGTAATATATTATATCATCAATAGGGGCTATATAGTGTGAATGTCATGTAATGGAGTTTGATCGAGATTGAAAAAAGGGGGATAATTGGATTAGGTAATGAATTATGGCATGATATTTTATGAAAATAGCTAGGTTTCTATACTATGTAATGATCATAGATAATTAGAGTAATAAATGATATATTTTATTGGAATATAGATTTTGTTAAAAATGTTTATAAATTTTAATTTCACATTTGATTTCAAAAAAAACACAAAGTGGTGGAATATTGGAAACACGGTGATTTTTATATGAAATTTATATTTGTTTATTCTTGTATTCAAACCATTTCTATGTTGATTAATTATTTTTATATTTAAGATGGATTTTTTATAGTAAATCGAGTCCCAAAATAGGAATTAAGATGATTGATAAATTGAATTGATTTGTAGTAATTGATAAAAATTTTATTGTAAAAAAATAGTGGAATCAATAAATAGATTTAATAATTTAAAGTTAACGGAATGGTTCTTAGATTTTTGGTACGCGACTCATGTATTAAGTTTACAACTCTCATAGAAAGTATGTAACATACATATCTATCACACAACTCAATATAAAATATATATTTCTTGCATATCAAATCTCTAGATAGTTGATTTAATATGATGTACATGATTGAATATTTTAGAAAAAGAGTATGTAAACGATTTTCAAGATTATAACCCATTCATGTAAATGGGTAGTTTCATATTTTTGAAATAGTTAGTAGTTATTTAAAGACTTTAAAGAGATTATAAAATATGGATTTACAGAATGGATGAAAAATAAATTTTTTGATTAACTATATTTTTTTGTGTAATTTCCCTATAATCACACCATTATGAACATCATGTGGATGATGAAATAAAAAAAGTTAATATTTTGGGAGATTAAATGAAATTTCATTTTAGGAGGATAAAAAATGAGGTTCAGCAAAATAAGAATTTCATATACTACACCATAAAGTTAGTTTCTAAAGTAGAAAAGAAACTAAAAGATCTAGTTCATGAGAGAGAATGTTATCTCCTAAGGTCACCTTGTGATTATGAAAGGTATCTCACAAATTTATTTTGGTAAGGAGAAACGTAGTTCAAAAATTTTATCCTCTAGAGAGATAGGTAGCTTGTGATTGATCATTCCAAATAACGATGCATTTAAAGCAACGTGGTATGAAAAGTTTTTTATGAGCCCATGAAGGGAGTGGGATTTTTCATTAAACTAGTGTGAATCAAATTTTTTGATGAATTATTTCTTATAGTAAACATCATTCCATTAGGAAGACATGTTAAATTATATTAGAGATTGTGAAATACAATATAGAGTCATATTTATTCATTTATGATACACTATAACGAATATTTTATTAACAATATAGAACTAAAAATAGTGTCCTTAATTCGTAGTAAAAAACATCAAGAGTTGTGAAAAATAGAGGATTCAATTTATGTGATTCATGGGAGGTAGTTAAAAATATATAAATGCATTTTAAATCTAGTTATCCTGGAACAATGTTTTGATGAATGATATTTTATTACCACAAATCCAGTTATGATTAATCGATTATGGTATAAACAATAAAATATTATTGCATACTCCTTGGATAGCCCTTAATGGTGAAATATGTAAAAAAATTATAGTTTTATATGTTTTTACTTTTTGTATTTAGTTTTTTTGTGGTTTGTGGCTAAACTATTTAGGTCTAATGTGTACCTACTAACATGGTAATAAGATCCTAAAAAATGGAAATATTGACACCCTGATTCAACCTCCCCCTCTTAAGGTGTATAATATTGTAACTACCTTAATTTTCTCATCGGATTATGACTTATAACTTATTAAGTTGACATATCCATATCTACTAAAGATTTAGTAAAAGTACTAAATTTTTAGTATCCTTCCCTATTTTCATTTGGAAAAGGTCTAGAGAGATTTGTGTGAATTAATTATAATTTTTTATTTATATTTAACCCTTTCCACAAAAATGTGATTTGTAAAGGTTCAAAAGTGTAGTGGATGTGATATATTTTATTCCCATTTTTTTCAACTATTTATATAGAAAATTCCTCAAAACATTATAAATTTAACATTGAAATCATCAAATAGATCATATTTCATTTGTAATTTATTGTCAATTTATATTGATAAAGAATTAACTTTCATATACATCATTATCTATTTTTGAATTGGTTTACCCACTATTTTTATACCACCATTTCATCAAAGTATTCAAGTGTATAATCCATCTATTATTATCCTTACAAAGTCCATGAACTTCAGAAAAAAATTGTAGAATATTTGGTTGCAAGAACTGATGATTTTTATCACTTTTGATTTTATTCATTGATCATAATATGAACTCTTTGTAGTCGTAATGGATTATTTTGGTACTCTTAGTTACTTAATAGTGAGGTGTGGATTTTTTATCTCTATTATTCATATAATTCAATTATAATTTTCCTCTAGGGTTTAAATAATTCTCTAGAGTGAATTTTTTTCTATATAAGGATTTCTATTTTGACTAACTCAATAAATGTTATTGCCGAGTTTATAAAACTATTAGATAGAATGAATAGTTACATAAAAGTCATTTTAAATTATATTAATCCATAGCGAACACCATTACAAATAATAGTGATATTATTATTAATATTTCCCTCATGTATGGAGAAATCATGGATAGTTTATATATAATTTATTAAATAAGTAAATAAATATTTATTTAAATGAAATTAAATATATCATTCCAACATAATCCTTAACTATATCCATTAATCCTATTCTACCATTATTGAACACTTAATAATTCATATTTATTTAAATAAGTAGATATCATTTTGTTATTTGGTTAATGAATAAATAAAAAATCACTAAATTAATAAATCAATATTTATTTTATACTCAACTGACAAATATATTTTCTCAAAAAACCAATGATTTAATATTTCAAACCAACAAAATCCAAATAAAAATTATTCTTTGGAACATTAGAATAATATTTTTTAGTGTGAAATTTATATTTAATTTTACTCTCTTTCTAGATACACTTAGTGTTTGACCCTTTAGGTCTTTTTCTCGGTGGAACTAGGATAAAATCAGTCAATGACATAGATTCTAATTAGAAAAATTGTCACGACACATCCCCTAGGGCCTGCATTGTGACTACCCCAAGCTTGCCTTCCATAGGCCAGGGGCTGGCGACTAGCACCAAAGGCGTAAATCCCTAAACTGGGAAGGCATTTCCTTTAAAACTGTAAACAAACACATTAGAGTATACAAATAGAAGTAAAACACTAATTAAAAATATATACAAAAGGGAGTGCAGAAAGTAAAGGTGGGTGGAAATAAAAGCCTATCAATAAAGTACAAGGAAACAAAAAAGTACAAGTACAACTGAAAGAAGAAGTAAAGAAGCTATTGGGTCGTCCTTCGGGGTTCCTACTTGAAAGGTAGGTATAGATGGCCTCCTCAGCACACCACGTCCATCAGTCCGCTCTGTGTACCATCTCGCTGAGTGGTCCACCTCTGGGTACCGTCCAGTCCAGCTACTCTCTGCTCTAGTCAGCATTTTCTGTCGTCTATAACCAACACAACGATGTGCGGGCATAGCCCCTGAAGGGGTGAGTATAACGATACTCAGTAGGGACCCCGAGACCCTCAAGGTCTCACAAATTCCAACAAGGACAAACCAAAAAGTAAGAATACAACGGATAACCATTACCTAGGTATATGCCCATACATATACCAATTTAATCTAGTAACCCATCTCAATCTGGAGGAAAACATAAAATTCAAAGAATCAGCTCAAAACCAGGACTTTATTCTAGGGGTGGTAACATGTAACACTCCTAGTCAAATTATCGAAACCTCAGCTGCTGGTGTACTCTTCCTCTAAAGAGTATTATGGGCCTTTCGTGTCATACAGAGGTGCTTCCCACTATCCTGGATTGTTGTGGTACTCCACCAGTCGAGTACCGTGAGTCTGCTGCGTCACACAGAGGTGCTCCCCACTGTGGGTTTGCCGCGTCACATAGAGGCGATCCCCCTAGTAGCCTACTATGATACTCTTCCTGTAGAGTATCGTGGGTCTTCCGCGTCACACAAAGGCACTTCTCAGTGTTGTTCTGCTGCGTTACACAGAGGCACTCAACACGGGGCTAGTCGAAACACTCCGAGTCGAAAGGTCAGCAGTCGTTAGCTATCAGGTAGCTATTAGGTCTTCGTAATCCGCTCGCTCATCTCTGGGAGAATACGCTCCAAGATCTAATGGTTGATACTCCAACTATCAAGTAGTCCCAAGTATAAGTATCTCAAAGGTCCTCCTCGTCTTAGGGGTCTCAACGCAACAGATGAAGCATCAATCGAATATCCGGTCTGTGAGTTATTGGCATTTCTGTCCCGGGGGCCCAGTTGAATTTTAGGTTAAACCAACCCGATAATACACCAAATTTTTTCAATCCTCAAGTGGATTATGCCAAAATAAACTTATCTCTCGAATATTTCTGTCACCACAGACGGTTCGTCGATCGGACACCTGTAGCCCATGTTATGGGCGAAAAGGTGATTTCGGGTCAAACAGGTATGGACTGGGGTCCGACCCGGTCCGCGGGTCCGACCCGGTCAGTGGGTCCGACCCAACATGAGGGTCCGACCTGGCCCATGGGGGCGGCCCAGCCCGAGGGCGGCCCGGCCCAGTGGCGGCCGGGCCCAGTGGTAGCCCACCCGAAGGGGCGGCCCGGCCCGTGCTGGGTCTGGCCCAGTGGCCCAGCGGCCTGCGGGGGGGCTGCCTTTTCTGCGTCTATAGGGGGAACCGCGCGCCCCCTAGTTCAAGAACGTCTTTGTCGTTCGAGTGTGAGCCGAAACTGGTGCAAGGTGGCACCAGTCAGAAACACGCATGACCCGCTGGGTCCTGCTCCTCCCAGCTGGCCGAGCATCCATCAAATCCAGCTCCTCCACAGTGGCTCGCCCTAGTCGTGGCTCCCTTGCTCTTCGCGGCGTGATGGCACCGCGGTGCTCTGTCTGACCACTGCGGCTTGCCTGGGCGTGGCCCTTCCACCCGTGCAGCGCAACAGCAACGTGCCCCTTCTGCATTCGTCGGGCAGCCGCGGACCACGCTGGCCGTGGCCCAGTTCTTCGCGCGGTGTGACGGCGGCGTGCCCCTCCATCGACCCGGCGGCCTTTGCGCTACCGGTTTCCTTCGCGGTCGGCTCGTCACTGGCCATTGTTTTCCGCTACGGTCCTCTCTTCTGGCGACTCTGTTGCGCTACCACTGCCATCAACATGTAAAGAAAAATGGATGGGGGTGAGCCTGTGTTTTCTTTTCCCACTCCCTCCGTGTTAAGTTAGTAATAATCGGCCTCGAAGAGCAATACCAACGACGAAGAACAGAGGGTAAAACTCAAACATAAAACCACCTCTACCTTGAGTTCTTTTTTCATTGACATTGTCGAGGAAAGGAGGGCGTCGATTCGTCAATGTTGGAAAAGGAAGTGGGTATCTGGCATTAGCAGATGAGCATTCTAGGGTGGAGAAGTTGATGACGACATCGGCACTCTTCATGGGCGACGTTTCCCTTTGTTGCCCTGGTTGAAGTTCTTTCTTCACTGGTGGAACAGGCTTTCTTCGTGGGCGAATTCCTTCCCTCCAAATCTCCCACTTTCCCCAAGCTCTGCCCAAAAGAATGATGCCAATAAAAATAAAATAATAGATTATCCATTGTTTTAATGGTTGGATGAATACAAATGAGTTCACTTAATTAATTTAACGAGTTAAATTAATTAATTGAGGGGGTTGTCACTTAAGGAGGTAATTTCAAGGGTTTCATCCCGCATAAAAAGGGGTTCCAAGGGTTACAAGCCCGGGTGGTCCCCAACAAAGATATCCTCCCAATAGAGGTTATGTGTGGGTGGGCCCCACCATTATAACTTCTCGTGGGAGGTTATGGTGTGCTGGCCCCCACCACTAACCACCCCTTGCAGGTTTTAACCACCACAAATAAAAATAAGCAAACACCTAATTTTTATTTAATTTTATTTAAAAACCCCAAAAACTAACTTTCATTCTCGACCGACAGTGGTCGAGGTAAAAGTCCTCTTAAGCGAATACCAAAGATGCGATTTCAACGGTGCCCGATGATTCGAGTTCCGAGCACTGGTTCAAAAGTTATAAAATCTCACTCGTACATTTACTGAACATACCCAAACAAAACTTCATAAATTGATTCCGGGAACACCGGGCCTCGGAATCAAGCACCGTAAATTTTCACAGACTCATTAAAATCCCATGTATTTAAGAAAAAAAATTCCACTGAATTTTTAGGTCATTACATTCTCCCCTCCACAGGGCTTTACATCCTCGTAAGTTGCAACTCGAACTATGGAAAAAATTGGGGTACTGAGCATGCATCTAAGCCTCTCGCTCCCATGTTCTCTCCTAGAGGTTCTCGTGCTGGCAACAAATGCATACCAGAGGTATTGACCATCCACGCAGGACCTACTCATGTCGATCCACAATCTCTACTGGAACCTATTTGAAAGTCTCCATATCATCGATGTTCATCTCTCCATGGTCGATGATGTGGGAAGGGTCGCGCACGTATCTCCTCAACTGAGATACATGGAATACATCGTGCACCCAGTGTAATTGAGGTAGAAGAGCTAAGCGGTAAGCCACCTCACCTACACTTCTGAGGACCAGGAAAGGTCTGATCAATCTTGGAGATAACTTGCCACCTCGTCCAAATATTCATAGACCTCGTTGAGGTGTGACCCATAGAAAGACGTGGTCACCATTCTCAAACTCCATAGGCCTCCATCTCTTCTCGGCATACGACTTCTTCCTACTCTATGCAGTCTTCATCTTCTTATAGATGATATGCACCTTCTCCGTGGTAGCCCGTACCATCTCTAGTCCAACAAGTTCTGACTCCTCTGGGTCTATTCAACAAAATTTTGATCTGCAAGGTCGACCATACAAGGCCTCAAAACGTGTCATACCAATGGTGTAGTGATAGCTATTATTGTAAGAAAACTCCACCAAATGTAAGTGATCCTCCCAGCTATGACCAAAGTCGAGGACACATGAACAGAGCATGTCCTTGAGGGTCTGGATGGTCTGCTCGGTCTTGCCATCTGTTTGAGGGTGGAAGGCGGTGCTTAGACGTAGCTGCATCCCAAAATCCACCTACAACCCCTTCCATATCCAGGAAGTAAACCATGTATCATAGTTAGTGCCAACAGAAGAATTTACTTCATGAAAACTCACATTCTCTTGCACATAGAGGCATCCCAAGCTCACTACTAAGCCCTGCTCTTTGATCAGTAGGAAGTGGGCCGACATGGTGAGTCGGTCAACGATCACCCATATCAAATCACGACTCTTGGATATATGTCAAAGACTCCTCATGAAGTCCATTGGTATCCCATACCACTTCCACTCTGGGACCTCTAAGGTTTGTACCAATCCTGCTGGTACCTGGTGCTCCACCTTCACTTGCTGATAAGTGAGGAACCAAGAGACAAACTCAACAAGTGTGTTCTTCATACCTAGCCACCAGTGGTGTCGTCTGAGGTCCTGATACATATTCACCACTCCTAGATGTACCGCTAAAGGGGAAGTGTGTAATTCCCTCAACACTTCCTCCCGAAGTGAAACTAGTACCATGGTACGTCTTCTAAAGAGGATGACATGCTCCCCATTTTTGGAAAATCCATCAGGTGCCTGCCATGTAGATATCTGAGCACGTCGTGTCTCATAGTCAGTGTCTCCATGTTGTGCCCCCCTGACTCACTGATGAAGTGGAGGAGTGACTGTAAGAGACTGAAGAAAAGCTGCTCCATCTCAGTCCACATAAGAAATATGCAAAGTATCCAGCTACTCTGTCGCCTCTTCTATCATCTTAATGCCAGATCTCTTACTGAGTTCATCCGCAACAACTTTCCCCTTCCTAGGAGTATAGACTATCTCAAAGTCATAGTCCTAGAGGCACTTTTTCCAACAATTCTATCTCAGGTTCAGGTTCTTCTGAGAGAATATATACCTGAGACTCTTGTGATCAGAGTAGACTGTGAAACACTCGCCCATCAGATAGTGCCACCACTTCTTCAAGGCGAATACCACTGCCTCTAACTCCAAGTCATGGGTATCTCAGTTCTGCTCATGTTGTCTCAGCTACCGAGAACCATATGTGATCACAACTCGCTCCTACATCAGTACACACACGAGTCTATTCCCTGAGGCATCGAAGTAAACTACTTAACCAACGCCCTCCTCTAGAATCCTCAAGATGGGGGGCAATAGTCAAACACTGCCTCATCTCTTGAAAGCTCTGCTGGCATCTCTCCGACCACACGAAGGGTTTCCCATTCTTCGTCAAGGCTGACAGTGGTGCTGAAACTCTGGAGAAGTATGGAACGAATCTCCAGTAATGTCCAGCCAAGCCCACAAAACTCCATACCTACATAACACTCTTGGGTGGCTCCCAAGCATGTACCGCCTCAATCTTCACTGGATCCACTGCAACTCCAACCTCCAAGATGACATGTCCCGTGAAGTGAACCTCTCAAATCCAAAACTGGCACTTCAAGATGTTACAATAAATATGGTGCTCTTGGAGTGTGTCCAGTACTACCTGCAAATGGTAGGCACGCTCCTCCTCAGTAGTCGAGTAGATCAGAATTTCGTCGATGAAGACCACAAAAAAGTGATCGAGGTAAGGCTGGAACATACAGTTCATCAGACTCATGAACACTGTTGGAGCATTGGTTACGCTGAAAGGAATAACCAAGAACTTGTAGTGGTCGACCAACACCTGAAGGATGTCTCATACATTTCCTCGTCTCAATATCTGAGCTGGTGATAGCCTGATCTGTGGTCTATCTTTCAGAACCAATGTTCTACCTTCAGCTGGACAAAGAGGTCGTCAATCCTCGAGAGTGGGTACTTGTTCTTCAAAGTCACCTGGTTCCGGAAATGGTAGTCAACAAAAATCCGCAAGCTCCCATCGGCCTTCATGGCGAATAGAATCAGGGCTTCCTAAGGAGAAACACTGGGACAGATAAATCATTTCCCCTGCAAGTCCTCAAGTTGTACCCTCATCTTGCGAATCTCAGTGGGAACCATCCGATATGCTGGAGTAGATATCAGTTTCATCTTGGGGTACAGGTCAATGTACAAGTCCACTTCTCTGCGAGGAGGTAGTCCTAGGACATCATCAGGGAAAACAAACACATACTTCCCCACCACTACATGATAAGTCAGACTCTCCACATCAAATGATCCAAGGGTAAGGCAAGATAACTGGTGAGTGATCGGCGGCACCCTCCTCTAAGTAAGTCTGTCATGTGCTACAAATGTTCCCTTATCTCTGGTAAAGGTAAACCCGGTCCCATCTATGTGGAAACACCACACTTTTAGCCAAATACAGTCAATATGAGCATGGACTATAGATAACCATTCCATACCCAAGATGACGTCGTAAGGCCCCAATGCCGCTATGAGGAGATCCCATCCAAAGATCTCACCTCCTAGAGTAAGCTGACACTACTGACACCAGTGCGTAATCGTCGAGTATGATCCCGTAAGAGTCTCTAGACGAAAGGATCGAGCCAACAACTCCATTGGAATATCCGAGCTTCGAACAAGGGAAGTGTAAATGAAAGACTGACTGGAACCTGTGTCTATAAGAACTGTAGCTAAGGTGGAGTAAACACATATAGTACCTCGAATAATATTCGGAGCACCATGTTTGTATGCCTCAACTGCCTGAATTTGAGCTCTCCCCTGTCTTCCAGCTCCCTATAGTCGAGGTGGTCCTCCTGGTGGTGGTGGCGGTAGCACTTCGTAATGTTTTCCACCACCAGCTGCTCAACCAGCTCCTTTTTCACATCCTCCTTCGCCCTACGGACCGCCTCGATCGAACCTCTGCCTCTACCTAGAAGGTCCCTCGACTGTCTACTGATCATCACCACGGCGGGTTGGACAGTCACGATCCATGTGACCCTGCCCGCCACATGAGTAGCACTGTCTGATCCTGGCATATATGTCACTGCCCCGAGTTCCCCACATAATAGATCCAGATTCCTGCAGTCATCCACCAGTGGGTCTTGTCATCTTGGACCTTGGCATCATCTGTCTACTACCAACTGTAGAATACTCCACTAAATGTGGAATAGTAGTGGGTATCACTTCCAGAGAATTCTCAGCAAGGAAACTCTCTACTTGGAGGGATCTCTCTAACACCATTGCCTGTGTCAGGATGCTGAGGGAGATCATCGATGCCCTGATCTCTCTCATGAGCCCTTGATCGAAGGTCCATGCCCTGAATAATGGGTCTCGTACCATATCTATGTGGTAGTGCGAGAGGTTGGTGAACCTCGTTGAGTACTGAGCAACAATAATTCTACCCTACTATAGATCTAGTAGCTCTTGTATCTGCACCACTCGTAGGGTAGCTGGAACAAACTCCACCAGAAACAGGCTCTCGAAGTCTGTAAAAGTAGTGTCACCTCATCATGCACCTGGAGCATTAGGCTCCACCATCTGCCTACTGTTTCATGAGGGAGAATCACAGTAAGGATCACCATAAGAACTTTTGGTGTCCCTACCAACCTAAAGACTCTCACCACATCCTCCATCCAATCCTCATCTTCTTGTGGGTCCGTCTCTCCCCAGAACCTAGGTGGCCTCTGGCGTTGGAACTCATGCAACATGCTCAAGTGGCCTGCATCATCTTCTACTGATGCTAGTGGCACCAGTGGCCCAATACAAAGTGGTACTGTTGGTGCCTCTTTTGGTAAAGGGCCCTGTACCGAGGCCTCATCACTTGGTTGGATGTCAGAGCGTACGACTCTTGGGGCTCTGCAAGGAGGCATCATGAAAGAAATAGATGTGATACGGTCAAAATATTATACCTGGTGAGCTAACCGGGTTGAGCTGACTTAAGAAAAATTTTAAAGACATGCACACAATTATTGTTTTCGTGCACTTAGTTAGAAATCATTAGTCAGGGTCCTGGTGTATGGATACGCCGGCCGCCCACACCAACACTGGACTCCCTGAATTGAAAACCACACTTAGTACCCTTAACACCATTTCTTCACAGAAAATAATGGTTTGAGTCCAAATTTATGTGGTAGAACTGACTCCTCTGATACCAATTTGTCACGATCCGTCCCCCGGGGCCCGTATCGTGACTAACCCAAGCCCACCTTATATAGGCATGCGGCTGGAAACTAGCACCAAAGGCATAAATCCCTAAACTGGGAAGTCATTTCCTTTAAAACATTAAACAAACACATGAGAGTACACAACTAAAAGTAATACCTTATGTAAAACTGTATACAAAAGAGAGTTCTGAATGTAAAGGGGGATGGAAATACAAGACCATCAGTAAAGTACAAAGAAACCAAAAAAGTAAAAGTACAACTGAAAGAAGAAGTAAAGAAGCTACTGGGTCATCCTCCAGGGTTTCTACTAGAAGGTTAGGTATAGATGGCCTCCTCAGCACACCACGTCCATCCGTCCGCTCTGTGTACCGCCTCATTGAGTGGTCCACCTCAAGGTACCGTCCAATCCTGCTACTCTGTACCTCAGTCAGCGTTGTTCATCGTATGAAACCAACACAATGAGGTGCGGGCATAGCCCGTGTAGGTGTGAGTATAACGATACTCAGTAGGGACTCTGAGACCCTCAAGGTCTCACAAATTCCAACAAGGATAATCCACAAAGTAGGAAAACAACGAATAACCATTACTTAGGTATATTCCCATAAATATACATAAGTTATCTACTAACCCATCTCAATCATGAGGAAAACACAAAATTCATAGACTTAGCTCAAAACTGGGATTTTATTCTAGGGGTGGTAACATGTAACACTCCCAGTCAAACTATTGAAACCTCTGTTGTTGGTGTACTCTTCCTATAAAGAGTAATGTGGGTCTATCGTGTCACACAGTGGATCATCCCACTATCCTACACTGATGTGGTACTCCTCCTATCGAGTACCACGAGTATGCTACGTCAAACAGAGGTTGTGGGTCTGTCGCGTCACACAAAGGCGCTCCCCCTTGTACCCTACTGAGATACTCCTCCTATTGAGTAATGTGGGTCTGCCGCGTCACACAGTGGTGTTTCCCACTATGGGTCTGCTGCATCACACAGAGGCGCTCCCCACTAGGCTAGTCGAAACACTCTAAGTCGAAAGGTCAGTAGTATTCAGGTATCAGCCAGCTACTAGGTCTTCGTACTCCGCTCACTCGTCTCCGGGAGGATTTTCTCCATTAGCTACTAGTCGATACTCCAACTGTCACAAAGTCCCATGTAGAAGTATCTCAATGGTCCACCTCATATTAGGGGTCGCAACACAATAGATGACGCGTCAATCAAACTCCCAGTCTGGGATTTATTGGCATTTTTGTCTCGGGGGCCCAGTTTAATTTTAGGTTCAAACCAACCCTATCATACCCCAACTATTTCCAAACCCCAAGTGCATTCTTCCAAAAGAACTATCTCACTCTAAGCTTTCCGTCGACATGGACGGTTCTTCGATCGAACACCTGTAGCCCATGTTACGGGTGAAAATGTGATTTCAGGTCAAATGGGTCCAGACTGTGGTCTGACCTGGTCTGTGAGTCCGACCTAGTCCGCGGGTCCGACCCGGCCTGAGGATCTGACCTAGCCCGAGGGTTCGACCCGGCCTGTGGAGGCAGCCCATCCAGAGGGTAGCCCGGCCCGGTTGCGGCCCGGACCAAGGGGGCTGCCCGGCCTGATGGTGGCCCGACATTCGCTCGGCAGCCGAGCCTGTGTTGGGTCTGGCCAGAAATCCCTACGGCCCACGAGGGTCCTCCTCAGCTTCGTCCAGGGGGGAACCGTGCATCCCCTGGTTCCCGAATGGATTTTTCATTCGGGTGTGAGCCGAAATCGGTGCCAGGTGGCTCCAGTCCAGAGCACCCATGAACCACTAGGTCCCCCTCTTCCTGGCTAGCCGAGCATCCAACCACTCCAACTCCTCCGATGCGGCCCACACTGGTCGCGACTCCCTTTCTCTGCACGGCGCGACGACGCCACTCTATTCTGTCCGACCGCCGTGGACCAACTGGATGCGGCCCTTCCACCCACGTCGTGTGACAGCGCCGCACCCCTCCGGTGGCCTTCAGGTCGTCTTGCTCCACCACAGCCCACACTGGTCGCGACCCGGTTCTCCGCATAGCTTTGCGCCCCTCCGGCGACCCGATAGCCTTTGCACCGCCAGTTTCCTTCACGGTCGGCCCATCACCGTCCGTCGTTGCTCCACTGCGGTCCTCTCTTCCAGCAGTTCCATTACACCACCGCCATCATTAAAAAGAGAAGCAAAATTGAGGGGGGTCGGGCTATGTTTTTTGGGCCTGCTCCCTCCATGTTAAGGTGGTCAAAATCGGCCTCAAAGAACACAACCAATGACGAAGAACAGAGGGTAAAACTCAAACATAAAACTACTCCCACCTCGATTTCGTTGTTCGTTGACATTGTCGAGGAATGGCGGACATCGATTCCTCAATGTCAGAAAAGGAAGAGTGTATCCATCGTTGGCGGATGAGCATTCGGAGGTGACGAAGTTGATGATGACGTCGGCGTTCTTCATGGGAGACGCTTCCCTTTCTTTCCCCTGTTGAAGTTCTTTATTTTTTGGCAAAAGAGGCTTTCTTCGTGGGAGAATTCCTTCTCTCCCAATCTCCCTCTTTCCCCAATCTCAACCCAAAACAATGATGCCAACAAAAATAAAATAATAAATTAACCATTATTTTAATGGTTGGAATGAATTCAAATGTGTTCAATTAATTAATTTAAAGAGTTAAATTAATTAATTGAGGGGGTTGGCACTTAAGGAGGGAAGTTCAAGGGTTTCATCCAACTTAAATGGGGGGTTCCAAGGGTTACATGCCCAGGTGGTCCCCACCAAAGATATCCTACCAATGGAGGTTATGTGCTCGTGGGCCCCACCACCATAATCTCTCGTGGGATGTTATGGTGTGGTGGCCTCCACCACTAACCACCCCTTGATGTTTTTAACCACCACAAATAAAAATATTCAAATAGATTATTTTTATTTAATTTTATTTAAAAACCCCAAAAAATAACTTTTATTCTCGACTGACTACCATCGAGGTGAATGTCCTATTAAGAAAATATCGACACTACGAGTTCTATGGTGCCCTCGGATTTCAGTTCCGAGCACCAGTTCAAAATTTATAAAATCCCACTCATACGTTTACTGAACTACCCGAAAAAAACTTCAAAAATTTATTTCGGGCACACTGGGCCTCGGAATCAAGCGTCGTAAATTTTTGCAGACTCGTAAAAATCCCATGTATTTAATAAAAAAATTCCATTGAATTTCTGGGTATTTACAAAAATTTTCGGGGAACCCATAGAAAATAATATAAATATAAAAGTGAAAATAATCATCTATAAATTCTCATTGTGTAATATAATCCATTTTCTTTGAAATCGCATCAATTATGTCATATCTATTGGGTCATAAACTTTTATTCTTTATATATATATATTTCAACCTCTAAAAATAATCTACTAATAAATTTTCAATGGAAATTGACTTATTTATATTTTTTACTACCATTAAATGGATATGATATCTACTTTTATTATACATGAATGTGATAAATCCTTTAATTTATTATTCATTAATATCATATCACTCAGGGGATTCCAAACATAGCCTGCCTCACCCTAGACATATATAATCATATTTTTCTTCAAGAAGTCAATGTACATGACTCATTATATGCATTATTAAAATCTCATGGATAAGAATATATACACACTTACTTATATATGAACATCTACCGATTCCTAAATCATATATAATTCTAATGGGCTGGTTTGTTTTCAAAACCATGTCTCATAGAGATTACTAAGTGTGAAGTCCATGAGAATAAGATGAAATGTCTCATTATCTCCTTTTCCTTGATAACATGTATCAACTATGAATAGTCAAATGATATCATCATACTATATAATATTTATTTAATAATATTATGATAATGTTTCAATATTCTTTACATATAAGTGTAAAATTATGACCTTTCAATACAATAGACACTCAATTTACATTATCACATTAAATATTAGGAAGAAGAGAAATAATTATGTAATAGGATATTTATTAATTCTAAAAATAATAATATATGAATAATAAAAATTAAAATGTAGATTTATCTAGGGAAATAGAACCAATAAAACCTCACCTACACTAGAAACATCTACCAATGGCCTTTAGTCCTCTAGCTATCACATGTTTCTGAAGCATCTACTAAAATTTGGGTAACGACAATGGGTCCACCTTGTTCTCTAATGTGGAAACATTTATTACAATGACCTCATCTATTTGAGAAAAATATTTCAACAGGTGATACTTTTGGAGAATATTCTTTAATCATTAAAAATATCTTTTATCCTTTAAAAAATATTTCATTATAGTAATACTTACTATTAGGACCCACATCAACCTTGGAAAAAAAATTGTGTAATGAAAATACATATTTACTTATATTATATGTGGTAATATGTTTTTTCTTACCTCTAAAATCTATGATAACATGCTACTTTGAGTTCATCCATCTCACATATCCATTATTGATACTTATGGAATATCTTAACTATTATTATTGATCATCTTGATTTATCAAGATATAATAATGTATGTAACCTCGTATGAATAACTCATGTCCCCTATATAGACTAGGAACATATCCTCAAAATTCCTTGGATAATTAGGCATATCCTTCATAGTAGTATAATGTTGTTCACTAAGGTATGCTTCATATATTACTACCATAATCAATTTTTAGGAAACACCATTATCAGTAAATAGAATAGAGTGAATGATAAATCATACTATTGAAGTCTGTGAGATTCTAATCATCTTCTATATATCCTTTTATGCTTGAGGACTCATTTTCGATGTGGAATTTTTACCATAGGGGATTTGATCCAATCCCATAATATATCATGTTATATTTAATCTATTATGTATCTTATAAAAATATATACTCTAACTTAGTCTAAAAATAATTATAGAACTATCTCAAAAGATCGTGATCCCTAATATATAGGTTTTTTCAACTAAACCTTTCATGTAGAAGAACATGTTCAACCACACATGAACTCACTATAATATTGGTTTCTTATTCATGATTTATGAAAAAAAAAATTAATTATAGACCTAGGGGTCATAATCCTGATTTAGGTAATCAAAATCACTTATAGCTTAAAAAAGTGAATGTACCATGATCGTGATTCCTTCCATAATTCATAGATGGATGTATAAAACTTGAATAACTTATTGGTATTTTATGGAGTTGTAAAACCCTTGGTTTATGTCATATATATATTCTTTACAATATTCATATTAAGGGAATATATTTTTTACATCCATCTTCTAAATCCTATAGTCATCATAATATTTGAAATTAATAATATTTCGGATAGATTTCAGCATGGACAACGATGAGAATGGTTTCCCATTTTCTATGAATTTTTTATTAAAACCTTTATCCATTATTCATTCCATATAGGTAGAAACTTTACCTCAAATTTATAATTTCATAATAAACACCCATTTTCACTCAATATATTTTATATCTACTGGAGTATTGAATGGAACCCAAACATGGTTCGGATTTACAAAGCCATCTCAGAATTCATTGCCTCCTTCCATATTGTAACTTTTAAGTTTCTTATTACATAATTTTAGGTTATGTGGTCATTACTATATACCAATAATGAGGTGATATCATTGGTGATAAAAAATATCAATCTGGTTCACTAACCTCTCATGTTCTCCAACAGAGTATGGGTGTCTCAAGAAAAACCTATTATATGAGGCCTTATGGAAATTTTTCCAATGATAAATCATATGTATCATAATCATTAACTTCATCTAGGTAAATCCCAAACCTACTATATTCTTTAAAGTTGTTCTCTCTCTATAAACATTAAATATCTTAAAACTATTACCTCTTTTTGGAGGGTTCCTATAAATAATATACCATTTTTTATTCGAAAATACTATTATGATACAATTGGTTCCCATGGGTTCTTGATTGTTCCATAAATAATCCAAAAAAGAATCACAATTTCATGTATGTACATTTTGAAACAAAAATTTAATCTCATATATGAACTAATATGAACAAAAATTCCACATTATTATGAACCATGTTAGTTTTTATTTTACAATCTATAATATGTATCACCAAAAGAATTGTGTAAGATCTATAGAAATCATCATTTAATAACCATGGTTAACAATGAGTGTTTAAAACTTTTAATAACACCATTATAATATGGGGTATAAATAGGGGTGAGTTGCGATAGAATACCAATCTCCCATAGATAACCTATGAAGTCTTAGTTAAGATACTCTCATCATATATCATATAAAATATTATTTATCATCATAAAAATCTAATATTTATATCATTCATGAACTCCTAAAAGTTATCAAAGTATTCATTTTAGAACTTATTAACTATAAACCTCTATATATTCTCATTTAGTTGGTAAAATTATTGAATTATGAGTATCCACCTCCCATTAACTAGAAAGGGTTCACACACATCCTTCTTTTCCAATACTATATTATCTATTTCCTTTTCAACCCTTCTATCAAAGGGTTGTTTTAGACATTTTACCATGTAAATTATTGCTAAATATTTTTTATGGTATTAAATAAAATCAATATAAATAACTATATTGATTGAGCTTTTTCAAGTGCTTATCATTTACATGGATAGGTCAATGATTCAAAAACTGGGTGTGATATGAGTAGTTGGGACTTATTTAAATATTAAATTCCAATACATAGTAATCAAATTCTAGAACGTAAATAATTTTAATAATGTGTGCCATACTATATCAATTGTTGTGTTTATAGAACTATTGGATTTTATTCCCAAAAATGTATAAAAAGAAATTCATGTCTCAAATCAACACAAATATAATTTTTTTAAAAACATATTAAATGTAATAAAACCCCTCAATACTAGAATAATTACTATATGAAATAAACTATTTTAGTCTTTAATATAAATGGTAACCAATATTTATCTATTGGAAGCAGAATGATCAACCTCGCCTATTGAAACCATATAGAATGTAATGGGTTACTATAAATGGATACATATGTTGGAAAAATATTTTTGTCTAATACCAAACATATAGATATAGAAAGATTATCCTTAATAAATAAGTCAAATGAAAATTCCTCTTGCTTCCTAATAATAGAGAATTTGATATTATAATTCCTCTTATAACCACCTAAATAAAATTATGAAACCTTTTAGAATTCTTTACTCTAGATTTTCTACTTCATATAAGGACTGTTCTAAGAATCCTTAGACATTGAGGAATTCTTTAAGTCCTTTTCTTTTATATTATTCTTATTCACCAAAAATACTCCAGGTTTTCCCTTTTGGAGTTGGTATCCTAGGACCAACTATTTTTACATTTATTTCATGTATATTTGATATATTAAATATTAATAAAATAAATTGTTACATATTTTTCATTTTTCGGCATTAATCTGATGTAATAATTTTCTTGAGTATAAATCACATTGATAAGGTGACAACAGTTCCATTCAATGATAAGAACCTTGGTTTACTATCAATATATTATTATGATTTCATAACATACTATGATGGGAGACAAATTCCATTGACTGTTAGATGTGAGTATTCATATGATAACGATGTTTTTTCCCATGATTTTTTCACTTGGTAATCTCTCTGATGGTACATTATGATAGCCGACCCACCAAAAATATTTACGCATGTTTTGGTTTTTTCATATATTACATTCTACAAGAATTTGTAATGATCCTTATACATTTAAGGTATCATTAATATATATGATGACTCATGCACTTAGATTTTTTGATAATAACTATGATTCCATATGTTCACAGTGAGGTAGCTTTGTTGGGTGATTCATGATTGACATGTTATTAAATGATAAGTCGATGAAGGATTTCTCCCTTACATCTTTATGGAAGTAAATATATCATCCCTTTTATTGTAATAGAACTATCACCATAAATTCCAAGTCCATGATGCAATGATGTTCTTATTTCAAATAGTCAAAGAAAGTTGTATCGAGCATATAGGTTATTGACACATATTTGTAATCTGTTTTTGAGATATTTTGATAAAGAGATTATATTCCATAGTGATTTTTCATATGTGGTTATCATTGTTGCGCCATTAAGCTTATTATCATGGGTTACTTAACACGTTACTTTCCAGTAAAAATGTGTTTTATGCAAGCCCACCTAATGCCAATGAGAAATAATCCATGACACTCACACACTAAATTTTTCTTATGATCTTGATTAAATTCAATTTTAATTTATTTAATGTTATAAATATTATTATCAAGACTGGGGTATAATTTTATTCATCTTTTATTGATCACAAATATTTATCAATATATCAAATATTTAAATTAAATATTCAGTGGGGTGTTTAATAAATTTATTAAGAGTTTTAACATACCAAGACTATTTCAGGTGCCAAACATTAATTAACATGAAAGTTAAATAACATTTTCCATTATGCAAGTCATCATACACCAAATAATAATAGTAATAATAATAAATTTTATCATTATTATTATACATGTGGTATATTAAAAGCTATAATATTTTCTTCATGTCAACATGTAATTAAATAATATTTTAAAATAAACCCTAGCTCAATGAGTATAAAGTAATGTATTTTATGTAGGGTGAGAAATTGAAAACAATGAATTTTTAGGAAAAATAAAATCTCTCTCCAATACTTCATATCTTTCACTCTCATGAACTAGAAACACATGAGATATTACTTTAAGGATGATGAAGAAGAGATCAACACAAAAAATGCAAGAAAATTGATTCACCATACTAGTACCCAAATATTATTTGGTGTTGATTGAATATCAAAAGAATGTGTGTGTATCACTACTAGAGGAATGTTATCTATGGGTCATCTCAATGAAATGGGGGTATTCCAAAACGTCATTTTTAACTGATCCGCATCCACATTAAAGAATATCTTAAGAAAATATTTTTGATTTCTTCAAATATTAAATAAATTAATTAAAAATATAACACACAATATCATTTCAAAGGGTTTATGGAGACTCAATTTTAAAATAAATTTTAATATATCTTTCACCACTACACACTTCAGCAAGACCCAGAATAATCAAGTGGTATCAAAGTTTGGTTATGTTTTAAATTTATAATTATTCATTTGATTTTTAGTATAAACAAAATAATTTTTGAAAGTTTTAAATTTATATTATACATTAAATAATATGATTTAAATTATAATTTTATCAAAAAATTTATAATTTTATTTCAGTGTATCATTTTTCTAAAGGTCAATGAATAGAAGAAGAACCACCAAATATTCAATGAGTAACCGCTAATTTTTTTGGTTAGATAGGGTTACACAGTGTGTAGTCTAAGTACACTATTTTTACCCTAATAAACAACACTTGTCCATGCCATTGGATGCATTGAATGACACATAGTTATTACATGTGTTTCACCCATGCGTTGACTGTCTAGCCTAGTAAATGGAATGTTAGATTACAAAACTTGTATATGGAGTACACACCACATAATCTAAATGTGTTAGCGTCATAAATCACACTATTTGTGGTCCTTATGGAAGGTCAAACATTATGATACTGATAACCTATATAATTTATATTATATATGATGCATATGTAGAATATAAAACTTTTAGTACATTAATTCCCATGTCCAAAATGATTATTGAGTCCTCAGTCTTGTTATCTAGACCCACAACATTAGACATATTTGATGTATAGATGGTGACATAGGTTGTGTAGTATCATTATAGAGAACATGTTGACTCTTTCAGTGGGATGCACATCCAAGTGGAATTTGAACCACATTTTGTGTAGCTATAATGTACATACAATGTTGTTTACCAAACTTAGTATGTCAAAGTCCCAAGCATGTAACCGAGATACACAATGATTGACGTAAAATTCTTGTAGTTCGATTGTACATGTCATGTATTCTCAGAATTACAAGAATAATTATATTACATTATATTGGAAATTCACACATTAAACCCATATTTATTTGATTGGAAATTTCTGGGATTGATTGTATAATAATTTTTACAAAGAATTTTAATTAAAATTTTAATTTATTGTAATAAATATAAAACTATTGTTTTGGATATTTACTTTTCATTAATGAATTTATGATGGTTATCTCCTAGAGTATTTGTATGGTCATTAAGATGAAATGTAATTAATTATTTAATTAATCCATGCATGTTTATCATAATAATAATGAATTAATAAGAAATGAATGTTAGCCATTTACATTGCATATACACTGAATGTATAACTGTTCATGATCCAGATGAAGACTAGTGTATTTTTTGGTATTAATTTAATTTAATTAATTGCATTGGTTTGAAATTATTTACAAATAAATTGAATGTTGGTGGCATGAGAGTCATCCCTCCATCGATTATTTTATAGGTCCTACGTGTCCAATGATATTTATGTAATTATTGTTTAACAAATCCTTTGTATACCCTCACCCATGAGTGAGTTAAAAATACATATAATTAATGGAGGTTACGAAGGTACATTGAGTTGATTTAAGATGGAACCATATTTATTTCAACTAAGGTGTTACAAAGTTAGAAAATTGGAATTTGTTATCTCATTCCATGACCAGAAACATGAGTTATTTCTCCTAGGTCATATGTACATTTATCATAGGATCATTAAATCAACCATTAGATAAGTCTCCCTAATTGGTCATTTAGTTAATTATTTATTTATGTCTATGAAATTATTCATTTTATTGATGCAAGAATAGTATCACATAAATAAATTAATTAATGTGAAAATATCAATATTAAATAAGTTAATTATGCATAAATGTTTTCTCCAACCTGGTAAATTAATTATGTTATATCCATGTATTATTAAAAATACATGTAATGTATAAAACAAGATAAAAATTATTCATAAATAAAATACCTCAACCTAATATTAAGTCAAACGGAGCATTTCACTACATGATTGGTAATGTAACCAGAGAAATAAGTTTAGTAAATGGCCAATGTTGGGACACTTAATTTTATTGAGGAGTTCTCATGAGTGTTTTGGGTAGACATAAACAAACATGAATTGAGATTAATGGGTAAAATATTTTTATTAAAAAATTTGAGGCAATTGTTGAGGAAAACCAAGTCATGGTTTTTGGATAGGGGAATCCACTTAATAGAATAGTAAGCTACATGCCCATAGTTAGAATAAATTCCTCCCTAATTACATTTGTATAGTTTGTAAGGACAAAGTATGTATAACTAATAAGCGTAATGGGTGTCCTATACTCTATAATTTATTAACAATGATAAATTATGAGTTCAATGGTAGGGATATTAAGACATGATAATATAGTGTTATATTTAATTGATAAAATAAATTAATATATTATTTCTCACATAATTTTTAATCATGTAAACCTACTAATTTTATTATCTCTAATAATATAATAAATAGAAATCTATTCATATACATTATTCATGTGATTTGTATTGGAAATATAAAACCCCTTTCACTTGAAGTAACTTTAAGGAGTAGTTTAGACATCATTAGGTAATACTACACCATGAATGGATATCATTCATGATAGAATACTCACTTCTTGATCTACTTACTAAGGAGTAGATTGATGAATATTTCCTTATCTGTGAAATTAGTTTTATTAATTTGATCAATGTTAAATGATTGATTCAATTTTATTAGTCTAGAAAACTCATTATGTTTCATGAAATAATGGATGTGTATATAGTGATTGAGAATAATTGTTGTATTTACCAGAATATAGTTAAATATGAATAATTTATGATTTAAACGGATCTATTTTAGAGAATGATTAGATAGGGTTCCTTATATGGGACTCATATAGTCATGCTTATTGTCTACATTGACTTCCTAGAGGTTCTAGGGTTTAAACTCCCTGAATAACTAGGAAAAGATATCATTATTGAATAACTTACTCATATCTTATCCATATTTTTTATAAATTATAATATAAAAAAACATTGATAAGTTTCTTCTTGATATCCTCACTCTTACTCACCAATTAGATAAGAAGATAATGTGTGAAAATACATTGGTCCTTATGGTGATAAAATAGAATGGAAAATAAAATATCTTTATGCCAAAAGGTTTGTCACATCATTCCAATAATATGAAGATCAAGGAAAAATCAATGTAATATGAGTTTATTTTTTTCATTTGGAAAAAAGGGACACTGGAAGAAAAAATAAAACAAGATAGAGAAGAAAAGAGAAGCTTCAAGTGTGTTTGTTATTGAGTTAAATTTATCTATTTATACAAATTGGATTTTATTTAAAACTTGTGGTGGTAACAAATATATTAAAATATTGGAACCATATATATTTAGAATAATTGATCATGGGGAGGTACATATATGAGAATATAATAGAGATGAACTTATTATTATACCTATCATAGACTACCACCTCATATTGTCGACAAGAAGGATCTTGGTTTTTAAGGGTTTAAATTAAGTACCATCCATTACCAAAAACATATTTTCTGTACCCAAACATTATATGGAGGGATTAATTTCTATATTTGGGAATAAATTTTGTCTATTTTATAAAGATAGAATTTATTAGGGTAAGTCAGAGTCAAATAACTGAATTTATGTGTTGGATTACAGGAACGAAGTAATGGAAATCAATAATGAAGTTACATCACATGACTCATACTACACCCAACATTGGAATCACTAGGTAGGTAAGGTAAATGAAAAAACAATTGAATAAATTACAGAAAGATGGATATTTAGATTATTTTAAATAAAACATACATGGTGTATGACATCCATGTTTACATGGTCAAATTACGAAAGACCCATTTAGTGGGAATGGTGAAAGAGAAGTAGATCTTCTTGAATTGGTTCATTTTGTTGTGTGTGGACCATTTTCTACTAATGCAATCAGTGGTTACTCCTAATTAATAACATTTACGTATGATTTTATTAGATATGAATATTTAAACTTAATGAGGTATAAGTTTAATTATTTTGATAAATTAAAGGAGTATCGGAAATAAGTTGATAACTATCATGGTAGGAAGATTAATAATCTCCACTCACACCATGGTGAAGAATATACTATTCAAAAATTCATTGATTATTTATGGGAGTTCAGGATACTATCTCAAATCACTGATAATTATATAAATTTGTGGAATGGTGTGAGAGAATGTAAAAACCAAAATATGTTGGAAATGGTGAGATAAATGATGAGTTATATGATTCATCCACGGTCCTTATGGGGATATTTATTAAATACATAAATATACCTCATAAAACAAGTAGAAATTGAAGAGATAAATGATATACAATATAAATTATCTAATGGAAAGAAACTCGTGTTATCTTACATTCATGTGTGGGTTGTGAAGTGTTTTTTAGGCCCAATTCAGGTGACATGATTTCATCACAAAGAATATAGTTTATATTTATATGATATACCAATGAAACAAAGCGATACTACCTATGAAATATTTAGAAAAAAGGTTTTTTTTGAAATATCTCCCACATTTCATGATAAATATCTTATCTCTAAAAGGGATATAGGAAGGAAGATAGAAATTAATGAAGTACTGGCTTAAGATAAATATGATTTTTCACACGAACAAATCCCAAAAAGTCTCATAATGAATAATCTATAATAGAGACACAAGTACTACTTTGGTGTACTTGAGATTCTAGAGAACTAGAATGATATGGTTTCCTATCACAGGAGAATTGTGACTCCTTATTATTTGATAATAACAATCCTTTAACCTAAAAGGAAGTGAAATGTGACACATATGTTTCTAAATGGAAAAAATCCAGGAATTATGAAATTTATTATATGTACCAAAACCATATCTAGATTTTGAAAGATCCTCTAGTAGATTTATTGACAATTGGAAAACAAATTGTTGTTAGAGAAGAAGGTAGACATATAAGTACAAGTCAGTACCTATAATTCATAACAGTTTGAAAAAGGGGTTTAATAATGTTAAGCCATCAAATATGATGAAACCATTGTACCAGCTGAAATGATGAAATCTATCATAATTATATTTTTTTTTTGGATTTACATGACTATGATATTCGAAAAATGGATGTAAAAACCAACCTTAATGGGATTTTTAGGAAGATGTCAATATGAAAAAAAAACCAAAGGGTTTTTGAATACAAATGATGCGAAAAAGGGAAATAAATTTAAAAACTTATTTTATGGATTAAATAAACCATCTAGGTCTTATAACATTCATTCTGAGTAATAAAGACCAGAATTTGTTTCATAAAGGAACAATGTGAGCCTCGATTTCACAAAAAGTTTAGTGTGAGTGTAGAAATTTTCTTAATAGTACATATTAATGAAAATTTACTCATTGGAAATGAAATACTAATCATAAAATATATTAAGTAATTGTTGAATAAATGATTCTATTTGAAGGACTCGGGAGAGCTAGTATAAATTTCAATGATCAAGACCCACAATAATAGATCTAGGAGGTTTCTAGGCCTATGTAAAAGTACATACACTGATAATATACCGAAGAGATTCAGTATGCAACAATCCAAGAGGGGATTGTTTCCAGTGCCACATGGAATTCATCATTCTAGTAAAATGAGTCATCAAACACCTGAGGATATAAATAAAATAGAAAGGATTATATATGAATCAGTGATGGGGCCAGTCATGTATTCTATGTTATGTACTATTCTATATGTATCCTATGAATTAAGTGTGGTAGGAGGATACCAAGTTGACCATGATGGTTATCATTGGATGGAATCCAAGACTATCCTTATGTATCAAAGGTGTACTAAGGATATGTTCCCGGTTTTTGGAGGGTATAAGTAACTTTTCCTTATAGGATATGTTGATTCTAGTTTCAAACTAATCATGATTACATGAAGTCAAAAAAAATAGTATACATATTCACTTTGAATGAAGGTGATTTTGGCTATAAGATCTCAAAGAATGGTGTTGTTGCAGATTCTATAGTATATTCTAAGAATATTGGGGCTTTTGTGAAAGCTAATGTTGTAGTATGGATAAAAAACATTATATGGGGGCTTGATGTGGTACCTCACATTAAATATCATATCACACATTACTCAGATAATACTATAGTGGTGGCTCTCAAAAAAGAGACAAGCTCACATTAGCAAACAAAACTAATATTTTTGGATTTATAATCACTCAAGGGTTTTTTATAAGATAGGTTAGGTTGTAGTGAGTATTATTTCCAAATGATAAAACATGGATAACCCATTGACTAAATCTTTTAATTATATGAAACATGATTATCTTATGAGGTCAGGTGGAATAAAATTTGTTGGCAGTTGTCTCTAGAAAAAGTAGAAGTTTTTTAGAGTATGTTCCTGAGGACAAATTATTTTTACATTAATTACATGTATATTCTATATATTTAATATTATTAAAACTTATTATTACATATTTTTCATTTTTATACCTAAATATGATGCTATGATGTCCAAGAGATCATGTCGCATTGATAAGGTCACAATAGTTCTCTTCTATAATGAGAACCTTGAAGTGCTATAAAAATATTATTAATCAATTTTCTATGGTTGAATAACTTACTGTTGTTGGAAACATTGTACATATTTTTTAGTTTTGAGTAATTGTAATTGGATGAGGATTCTTCTAATGATGTTTTTAGATGATAATCTACAATATGGAAGATTATATGAACATACTCGTTAATTAGAATTTCACAAGATTTTGTGCCATTAGATATTCCTATATATGAGAATGTTTAATGGTCCTTCGATGTTAATATTATCATTAACTCAATTCATAAATTTTGGTTTATATTTTTGTTGAAAATCATGGTTCCATATATTTTTGATGAGGTACGGTTTGTGGGGTTCATTATTATCGACATTTCCATAATTTATAAGTTGAGGAAGTATTTGTCCCTTCTATTTTATGGAAGATAATATCCTAGACCATTGATTGTAATTGATCCATCACCCAAAATTCCATGGACATAGTGTTATGACATGTTTATATTAGATATTCAAATAATGAAGTATCGATCATATAGGTAGGTGACATAGATTTGAAACCTTCTTTCTGAGATATTGTGATAATGTAATTATATTACAAAATGATCATTCATATGTGGTTGTTATAATGGAAACATTGTGTTATTTATCATGGGTGACTTGACCCTTTACAAGAGATTAATATTGGACTTTAGTAAAGCCCGCATATTTCATGTGAGAAAGAATACTAGATGGACACACATTATGTGTATCTAATAATCTCGATAAAAATCTATTTGAATTTAATTAATTGAATAAATATTATTATTAAGTACAAGGGATAATTTTATTCAAGTTTTATCAATGAAAATTATTTATCGATTAATGAAATATTTAAATTGAATATTTATATGGGTCTTCAATAAATTCTATAGGATTTCGAATAGACCATGATTGTTTTTTGTAAAAACATTAATTAATAAGATGGTAAAATAATATTTTCAATTTTTCAAGTTGGAATGCACCAAATATTATTATTCTTATTATTATTATGAGATTTGGGGTTTATTAAAGGATATAATAATTTTTCAGGGTTGAAATGAAATTAAATAATATTTTCACATAAACCTAAGATCAATAAATAAACATTTAGTTATATTGTGTAAGGTGATCAATACAAAATATAAAATTGATGCACACACAAAAAATATCCCTTGACTCCTCCTTATCCCTCCATCTCATGAAAGATAAATTCAAGCTATATTCCTTAATGAATTAAGGATGACTGATCACCAAAAACCACATAATACAATTGATTCACAACACTAACACCCAAAGGTTGATTGTAGTTTCTTGGAGGTTTAAGGACATCATTTGGATCACCAATAGTGGGATTTTATCCTAGTGTCGTCTCAATAATACGATATAAATATGAAAGGGTCTTTTCTAATGATAAACATCCCCATCTAAGAAATATCACTTTCCATTTTTTTTACTTTCATCCAAAATTTGATAAATGAATTATTAATCTAATGTGCAAGATCATTTCTCAATGTTTTGGGAAACTAGATATTCAAATAAATTTTAATATATCACCCACTGTCAAATGGTTCTTTTTATATTGGAACCATAATTCCCTACATAATGTTTTTTTCATCTCATAAGATCAATTTGAGGAGTTTTTGTAGAGACTGGGAAGCTCTGAGGTAGTAAGTTAAGTATGGGTCTAGTGAGAAACTCATCTAGAAGATTAAACCCCATGATATTACATTGAATAATATAACCAATCATCTTGAATACATGGGATAAAATATGGTCTTATTCCCAAAGCTATCATCTAAAAATTTCCTTGAAGTTATCATATTACTCTTGTCTGGACTTCTCGAAAGAGATATCATGGATATGAGAGAACATGATCTATGAATTCATATCCAGGAGCATATGGAGCTTCATGGATGAGACACTAAACATCTAGTGCTTCATTAAATTTTTTCTCATAGATAGAGTGTTATTACCCAGTAGCCTCCATATAGAGTATATTGTGAACATGGGATTCCAATCTATAATACATTTACTCTTAGCATAGAACAATGCATAAGCACTTACAAAACTTCTGGATGTTATAACTAGTAATAATTTTATCTTATTCTAGTGTGGATCATAGTGATAATGAAAATGTAATATTACAAATTATTTTAGATAATAAAAGATAATAATTATATAGTAATTTATCTAGATTACAAAGAAAGAAATGTGATGTAAATTTTTATTTATTAGTCCCTATAATTTAATGAAACCCCAAAAAACAATATTAATGGATTTAGAATGTCTAATCTCGTGGGTATTTTTATTTTAAAGATTCATATTTCCCTTCACATAATACATGTGAGGGTTTGGTAAATTACTTAATGGTATTTTGGTATGTAGGTGTTTCTATTAACATTAAATCACAACTCCCTTTTCAATTTATGGACTCTACAATGCTGAAATAATGGGTGTTTATTTCCTCAACACTTTCCTCCTTGTTACGCCTATTAAATAAAGGGTTACTCCACATGATATAAACTTGATTAATTGAATCGAAAACATTCATTAGTACTCCTTAATAAATTAAACTTTCTTAATGAGAGTAATAAAAACACATTGATATATTTTTATATTCTATGAAATGAAATTTATTGGAATAAATTGATTATTATTTTTTTAAGATATTTTTTAACTTTAAAAAAATATATTCATTATTTTTATCTTGTATATGTTGTTAAATATTTAGTAAATTTTTCTTAAGTTATTAACCATGTATCGATAAAATAGTTTATGAAAAATCTATTTTATATTCCATATTTAATTATTCATAACTCATTTGATTAATGTGGTAATGAGAAATCATATAAAAAACTAAATAATTAACCATTCACTTGATATAAATAAATTAAATTAATGCAATGTGATCATAATTTGTTACCAATGGTTTCTTTAACGATGAAATGTTCTAATAACCAATACCCTTATATGAATAACTTCTTGAACAAAATTACAAGTGGAGTTAAAATCATTTACCTATCCATCTATGTATTTCCTTGGATGGTTTCACCTGTACTCCGAATAGGAATGGTATCCACTCACCTGGGAGATCTATTTTTTAATATTCTTTACTAACATGCTGTTGAAGGTAAATAGAGCTTTGGGATTACATAAAAATATCATGGATTTTTATGTTATTATATAATAAATAGGATGGGGTGACAGTTAGGATGTCATTTTAATTTAATAGTAATTACAAAAAAATCCAATGAAAAGATAATTAAATTAAAGTAAATACAACTCATATGTAGGTCAGTTAAGATCATGATCATCCATACATTCCATGAATACAAATTTATAAAAACATCTATTATCCATTTTATTTCAAACCTTATTAAGAAAAAATCCACATATTAATAAATTAAGTATTTTATTAAATTATTAGTTTATATATCATAATCATCCATCCAAAAAAATTAAGAGATTCCCACATTTTTCATTTAAGATAAATTAAATAATCATATTTAATTTAAAATTAATTTTATAATTGTTGTGTACATTGAGGAAAAAAGACATGTACCCACCTAGACTATGTTGTGTCTTTTGAGGTATTTGTCCAATCACGTGTACTCAAGTGGAATGTAGTGTACATGACATGTCACAACATTACATGGAGTTTAGTTAGATGAGTAAAAAATATTACTCATAATGTTGTGTTGGATAGATGATATGTTTTAATATGCGTGCAATATATCTCCAAAAATTATGGTGTAACCTACAGGATACATATAAACACATACAGGAAATGTAGTTCCAAACAGAACTTTGAAATTAATTAGGCATTTAATGTTCTATAAACCTTGTAACACATTATGTACACTACTACAGACCATGAATTTTGTTTTAGTTATGAAATTATATTTCATTCCATATAATTAATTCGCCTGGTTACACCCCGATGTGACATTTAATCCATGTGAATGAGTTAAATTTACATAGTGTGAACACAACATTTTACAAATTATATTATGATTCTAGCCATGTGTGATACATGCGTAAGGAAATGACATGTACACCTTACCAAAATTTGTATGTTCTAGGAAATTTTCATGAGTTACACATTGTGTATTCATAGCTAGATCATGTTTCTTAGATTTTTATGTTTAACACTTTGACTATATGTCTTCCATGTTTTCCTCATGACCAAACCATGTTTGGTTACAAGGTGTGCAAGAGAGTTACAGACCTTGTAACCCCTAAATCCATATTCCATTTGGTTTGATGAAACATGGAATGTAATGATACTACATACACTTCTCCCACAAAATGTGATGTGATATTTTTATCTAATACTACTATGGTTAATCAAGGTACAAAGTGTACAATTTTTAGTTACTTGTTGGGTATCAATGTTTTCTTGAAGGAATCTACGACACCTCCAGATGATCTCATTTAATGGTATTCATCTTTTTATTACATTTTTAGGGTTATATAATTGAAAATGAAAAAGTTATCTTGAATTTAAAATCAATGAATGTATAAACTATACAAAAAAACTAACTACAAATCTACAATTTAATCAATGATTTATAAATTATTATAAATTAAAATTCGACCACTCTGATACCACTTATAGTTTTATAAGAATAATGGAAGTGGTTTACTTCATTTCTAATAATGGGGTTTCATCAGTTTATTTAGATAAATCCTCAGAACATTTGGAATTCCACCTCAAAATCATCAAATAGAGGATTTTAAATATATTAGTTATAATTAAATTATATATATATAGAATATCCTCTGTTTTCAATTTTTTCTTTTTCAAATCGATTGAACTAATATTTTCATTCCATCCTTTCATTGAATGATTCATGTGTATATTATCTTTAATGATATCCAAACATACTCCATGAATCTCGTAACTCTCCTATAGAATCTTTGGCTAATAGAATAATTGATTCTCAACATATATGATATTCATCATTGATCACAACAAAACCTCCTTCAAGGCATAAAATTATTCTTCTCATTCTATTGAGGGATTTAAAGTGTGGATGGGGTTATATCTCTCACTTCTTGAGAGTTTTTTAGATGAATTTTTCATTAAGGATGATAACTTTTTCTAAGAAGGGCTCATTGAGCACAACAATAACTCATATGACTAATTATATAGATGATATAAATATGATTATATTTATAGGTGAGAGAATAAATAATTTATTGAGGTTCATTTATAATTATCTCAATCGTCATTGAACACAACATTGAATAATAATAAATTTAATATTATTATTTCGATTACATATAAAAAAACTCAATGATATTTTTAAATTTGGTTTATAAATAACATAATTAATATTTATTTAAATGATATAATTGATATCATTACCATTGTAACATTAACTTAATTTGTTGATCCTCTTTGGCGTTTATCAAAAATTCATTAAGGAATATTTATTTTGACAAATAAATTTCAATGTATTATTTATTCATTAAATATATAAATATTATTTAACAAAACTCATGAAAAATATTAATTAAAAAATAAACTCAAATATATATTCCCTTAAATAAATTGTAACTGAATATTTATAACCATCCAAACCAAAGTAAATATTATACCTCAGTAATTTTGAATAATATTTATTCTGGTTATGTTTCTGGATACACTTAGTGTGTTACCTCTTTATACTCCTTCTTAGTGGAATTATATATAAATCAAATAAATTTTTAGATTAGAATCTAGAAACTTATCTAGGAACTCATAGATAAATAGTTTTATGGTAAAATGAAAATAACATTCTAATAACCCTCACTATTTAGTGTAATACCTTTGGTTTGTATATCATCAACAAGGTTAAATCTCATATGTCATCAAATATTATTATTGATATCATTATTTGACATTCAAAAAATGAACCTGCGGATAAAAAACACCTTGTCCATAGAAATAATCAAATGCTTCCATTCCCATAAAAGGTCTTTCTAAATCAATTTCCACTAAAATCAGAGGTGGGAAATAATTTCTTGAATTATTTCTTAATTTCATATCACTCCAGAAAAAACCAATTTATTTGATATCTCCATAGGCATTTTTCATCACAATTTTAATTGATACATCAAATTTAAAAATTCATTTTTTCCATTAAAACTAATCTCCACACTAAGGAGAGTTACACATATTCATACATAATAATATTTAGTGACATATAAAACATGTGTCATTCCTATGTATGATTTTGTTGTCATAACCTCCTATATTGGGGTTCACCATGGGGGAATTTATTTAGATGAATTTTCGTTCTCTTATGATCCCCCTAACCTTGACAGTCTACATAATTTTTGTCAATTCAAATTATATCACTTGGACATATAACATTTTTTAACAATATTTACACAATCCTTCAAGGGACTCATCATATTGGTGAAATTTTATTTCTATTAAATATGAAAGGTACTCTAAAATTTTCTTCTCATCACTCATAAAAATGAAATACCATCATCATTTTATAAGATATTTTTTACTATAACAAAATTTTTAGAATATACTAGTAATAGAAAGATAAAAATAGTTAGTTCTAGGAAACTAATTCTATCGTTTTAGTCACTTTTCCATGAAAATATGTTTGAGAACATTTCAGTGGTATTAGTTCAAAAGAATCTAAATACACATCATGATTTTTTTTTGAAACTTATTATTTTAATGACTATATTAATGATTCCAGAACAAGGTGTGATACTATACATAAAATTTTTTTTATTGATTTGGAACACTTAGTTACCATATTCTAGTACCTAAAGGACATTATTAAGGTGTTCCTTGGGATAAAAAATTATATTTTAAAAAAAGTAGTATATTTTATTCCCAAACAAAAGTATACAATCATTTATGACAAATATAATCATGGATATATTTTTTTGGAAACAATATGTTTATAATATCAATTATTAAATTCAAAAATCATTTATTTTTGAAATTTAAGGTGGATTAATTAGTGTAAATGGTTTTTTTTCTTTCTCTATTTGTAGATAAATGATCAACCTCACATTTGTAATACTTATAAAGTCTACTTTGTTCATATATTTTGGTAAATATATGAGTACAATAGGATGAATATTAATAACCAATTATAAAATATAAAAATATTATACTCGACAATAAAATAACTCGAGGTTTCCCATTACTTAATTATTTCAATAACATTTTTCTTATACTGAACCTATTTTTCATATGTCGGAGATTTTTTATCTTGTTCCCTAGATTTATTTCAGGTATTCTTATTTGTGGAAGGACTGTGATCTAAAGCCTTAATCGTGAAGTGAGACTTGGGGCCCCTATCCATTTCCTCCTACTTGTTCAACTTATGAAATCCATGTTTCTCAGGCCTCATATTCTTATGTACATGGTCTATCAAAATGAGTAGCTACTAAAGAGTGTTATCAATATTGGTCATATAATAATTCAAAATAAAACAAGAGAATAACTAAAGTAGTAAGGAAAGTATTATTTTGGGGGGAAATAATTAGGAATCTGGAATCTCAATATATAGAAATGATCATTAAATCCATTCATCATGACTACATGTGGTCTGAATGGAACTCCTCCTCTAAGATTACCTATGAATAATTGTTTGGAGATTTTTTATTTCTATTATATAACCATCACTGAATACATATCACTAATGTAAAAAAATAATTCCATATGAATCCATATAGCCATTCATCTTTTGGAACACTCTAGAAAAGGATGGAAACATGGGACAAAAAAATATCCATCACATTATCCATATTTCTCATGTATATAGTTAGCCCTTCCTCACTAACCTCCTTTGAGATCGCATTAGTTATAGGGGACTCCAACATTTATAAATTCCCATCCTGCTTTGGGATAATTCACTATCTCTTATACCACTCCTTCAATTTACTAATAGAGTATAGATTTCCTCCCTCCAATATGGATCATTGTAATATTGTTCTGGTCATATAACATTACATTTTTTATAAAAAATGAAGAATTGGTTTTAGTACATTGTCTTGATTATAAAAAATGTGATGTATTAAATTTTATTTATTATTCTCTAATAGTTTTATTTTGACCTAGTAAACAACACCATTAGGTTTTGGATATCCTATTGTGTGTTTATTCTAATTGAAATGATCTGTATTTACATTCTCTGAATATAAACAAGTGTTTTTTCAAATAATCCAAAGTGTTTATATAGGTGAGTGTTTCCAGATAGATTAATTCACAACACCTTGACCCATTTATTGGACCAAAGAATCTTAAAATAATATACATGTATTTCGTCAACATATTCCTTCATGTTACTATAATCTTTTTGAAGGAAACTACTCTTAATAACAGCATGGTTATCTTAATCTGAAACATTCAATACAAATCCTAGATTAATATAATTTTACAAATGAGTACTAACCCAACACATTGATCCATTGTTTCATTCTAGATCATGTATTGGATGGTGAAATCTTTCATAATATTTTCATTTATATATTTTTATTTTTCTACAAAAATAATTTTTTTATTTTACCCTATTAAATTATTGTACATATTATGAGGATTATTCAAAAGTGAATAACCATGTGATGATAAAATATTTTATAAATAATCCATTTATTTCATTCTATCTAGTATGATTTCTAATTCATATATTCTATGTGATCACATAATGAAAAAAATAAACATAAATAATTGAGCATTCACTAGATATATATAAATTTAATATAGGTTGCATCATCATAATATTTTCTATTTGTATGTTTATTGAGAAGAGGATATGAAAGCAACTAAAACTATGGTAATAAAACCTAGAACCAGTATTGGTTCAAGTTTTATCATTCCACCTTTTAAAATAGTATATTACTAGTTTTTGTCACTATGGATATTACTTATACTGCATTAACACACATGGGAGATCCTTCTGTTACATATTTTTAATCAAATATTGGTGAGGGGATCCTAGGGTATAAAGTTTCATAAAAAAATTGAGTCCATAGGCCTATACATAATAATAGTAGGGGATAATATGAAAGAAATAATTTTAGTATAATAATAACAATAACAAAACCCATGAAACAACAAATAAATTAAAAGAGGGCCATTAAATATATAAGATGGTCAATATACCATTCACTAACACAGGAAATGGATTTTTATTTGAAACTAGATTACATTAATTTCAATTCAATTCATGTTAAGATAAAATCCCTAAATTAATGAATTAATTGTCTTACTATTTAATCAATTCATTTCCCTTAATAATTCATTCAAATTTTCAATGAAATTTCGATAAAATGTTATTTTTGAGAAATTAAATAAGTTATATTAATTTAAAATTAACATTATAAATGATTTGTATAAATAAGGATTCTTATAGATACCATCCTATTATTTTTTTAATTATTTTTAGAATTCAACTAGGCGTAGACTAAACAAAAAATCATATAAATTTCTATATTACATGGTGTTTAATCCATATTCTATAGCCCACTCAATTTGTACCCCATCCTAGTTCTTCACATGTCCTCACGAATTCCTCCCCACGTACCAGAGGATACCTAATAGTAGTGGGGACTGGGGTTGTACAATGTGGAGATTGTACGCTCTTATTTAAGTTCATACTAAATGTAAAATAACCATTTAACATATGTAAACAATAATCATTAAATAATATGTTATAATTAAAACAACCCAATTAGTATTATCAAGTAATGAGGAATCCATACAGTCATACAAGAATGATCACCCACTACACTGATCACATATATAAATAAACATAGATTAAAAGAAAAAATAAAAGTATTGGAGGCTCAACTACATCCATGATATACTTTTCACACCCAATCTGCAATACCAATTGATCGTGTATTCTTGATCATCAACATCATACTAGGTGTCTTATTATCATGTTTATGTGGGATGTATAAGGTCTACATGAGTACCATAGTTTCATGGTCCCTTAAGTAGGTTTTGAGTTTTTAACTAAGTAGGGAACCACAAATGAATCCTGATAAATTACAAGTATATGAAGTGTATGTTGATGATACATGATTAGTTTAAATGAATAAATAATCTATAATAAAATTAAATAATAATCATTATATTTACTTTAACTAGTTTTGGGGTGTCTCTAAGCACGTCATGGGGACCTTTCCAATAGTAACTGCTCAAGCTAACCAAGTTTTACCATGGTACTAGTAAATAATGACAATCCTATGGAATGATACACTAATATAACATGCTTTCTTTGACTAATTCATGTGTGTCTCTTAGCATGCCACTATATTATTCCTGTCGTATTAAAATTAGATCCTAGGATTTAAACAAAGAATCCTAGAGTTTCATAATCAAATGAGAAATCATTTCATCATAAATGGATAGACAACTTTATTTTAGGTGTCATCATAATATCCCCATACAATAAGGATAATAAATTTCTTGAATCTGACTCCTAAACAATGTAGAAAATAATTTAATTAGAACCATCACCATGTCACCCTACCATTTGGACATATATGTAGTATCCTAGGAATCCTTATTTTTAGCATATAATATCTTTAGTATCAATATGTTGGATCATAGGTATTACCCTATAGTATCAACATAACAATAATATTCATAATTCCCTAATCTGAATGGATAAATCCTATCATAATTGTAATCCTCGAGATCTATGGTGTGTTGGGAATCTCATTCAATCCCAACATTGAATCTTGAAATCTTTGGAATTCTTGCATTCCTCAATAATTATATCCAAGGAAACATATATCATCATCCTTGATGACATCATCGCATCCATGTCGTATCAAAAAAATATCACATAAGGCTCAAAAGTTGAATCCTAGGAATATCCTTTAGGAATACCTAATTTCATATTCAAATCCTATCAAGAAAATAGTCTAGGTCACTAGAAGAATGCATATAAAACCATATCTATATCAAAAGAAACTAATTAAATGTTGTAATACAAGGTATAGTTTTTTTAAACACAAAAAGTCATCACCAAAACACATAAAATCTCATTATCACATCATCGGTAGAGGTTATAAGGCAACACATGTTATTATATCTATCTTATCTCATGTCCACCCACTTGATAGTGTCATATGTAATTGGTGAACATACAAGGGTTCCCTAGGTATCATCAAGAAATTATTTTCCTCTTAAAAAATTTATAATATGGATATGGATTCAAGCTAATTTCCTTTCCAAGTCATCCTAAGTGTGCTTGAATACATGACCTT